>JAPYZL010013971.1:0-21824 GCA_030522825.1 Platygaster orseoliae
GGAAAAGCGGAAAATTTCGGAAGAAATCGCCATGAACTCGCTGTTAGCAAACCGTGAACTCACGGCGAGCTCGCGAGAAAACTCGCTGCGAGCGCGCGGTGAGTTAAATTCGAACTCGCCAGCAACTCGCTGCGCGGTCAACGCGAGCTCGCTCGTTTGCTCGCACAGGTAGGAAATAATAAAAACGCAGCGAGCTCGCCGCGAGTTCACAGGTTCACTGGGATGGGCCGAGGGACCGCGAGGGATGCTAACTATGGGTGAAAGACGTGATTGAGTATGTGTATATCACAGGCGAATCCAGAAAATTATTTCATACTAGGTTTCCAGACTTTTCATTTTTTATTTTCTAAAAAAAAAAATTGTCATCAAACTCTCAAATTCGATTTCTTAAATAACAAAAACAAATTGTCATCGAACTCTCAAATTAGATTTCTTAAATAACAACAAAAAATTTCGGAGGGAGGGGTTACCCCCCAACTCCCCCCCCCCCCGGGTCCGCGTCTGCTTACTGTTATAAAAATTGAGCAATAAAAAATGCGAGGGCCCAAGAAACTCGCGAGATACGAATTTTTATTCAAACTACAAGCTTAAACCTCATTTTGGAAGCAATTATCTTCAAAAAAATTCAGTGTCCTATAAATCCGGGACCAGGGAGAGTGTTGATTTTTTGCACAGTCAATCTTTGACATACTGATATAATGATTGGGCAATAAAAAATGTGATTACTTAAAAAAATCGCAAGATAAGAATTTTTATTCAAACTACTATCTTTAACCTTATTTTGGAAGCAATTAACTCCAAGAAAATTCAGTTTCCTTTAAATCCGTGACCAGGGAGAGTGCTGATTTTCTGCATAGTCAATCGTTGACTTAGTTTTATAATAATTGAGCAATAAAAATACGAGGGAAGCAAAAATTTTGCGAGAATCGAATTTTCATTTTAACTATTAGCTTAATCCACTTTCTGGCGAGAAAATTCTTCGTGAAAATCTTCGACTTACTTTTATGATAATTGAGGAATAAAAATCGCGATCGAGCAATAAAGTCGCGAGACGCAAATTTTACTTCAACTACTCGCTAAACGAGGGTGCATATTTCTCGAAAATTCGGTTTTCTCAAATGTGCGCGGACCTTGGAGTTTGCTGATTTGTTGCATAGTCAATCTTTGACTGTCATAATAATTGAGCAGTAAAAATCAAGATGGATTAAAAAAAATCGCGCGAAACGAATTTTTATTTCAACTTCTAGCTTAATCCACTTTCTGGCGAGAAAATTCTTCGTGAAAATTCGGTTTTTTCAAGTCCGGGGTCATTGAAAGTGCTGATTTTTTTCAGAGTCAATCGTTGACTTACTTTTATAATAATTGAGACATAAAAAACGAGGGAAGCAAAAATTTCACGAGAAACGAATTTTTATTTTAACTACCCAGATAGCAAAATGAAGTCATAGTGCGTGCAATATGCGGCTCACGCGTGCGAGTTTTTTCGCACGCGTGAGAAACCTTTAAAGGCTGCTGTTGGGTTGCAACCTGCATGCCAGGGTTTCTTTTTGGTCCGTGGATTTTTGTAAAATTATATCGGATGAAAAAAAAAAAACAATTCTTCAATCGAGGTTTTAAATGAATTTGTCACTAAAAAAAAGTTATAGCGCAGGTTTTATTATTCCGTCAGAAATTATCACTACACAGTCGATTTTCGTAATGTCATGAAAGACATTTGCAATCTTATATAGCTATTAGCATAGTAGGTGATTCTTATTATAATTTTTCTTAACACTCTGGTCGATCTACGTCGTCTGGCCAATCACAAACTGACTTGTAAGGGTTGTAGATTAGTCCTTTGCTGCAGTGGAATTTCAAGGGTTTTCCGTAGACGCATCTATAGTACTGAAACAAGAGTTAAATTTGGTGTTTTTGGATCAAATCGCACTGGTGAACGAAAAAATTTTTTTGTCCTTTTTATAAAAAAGTAACCAATATATAAATTATTCTAAGCTTACAACTGAACAGTCTTTGGATGCCATGAAATCTTGATCAACGCATTGAATTTCATCCTCGTCAATTTCATTGCTCGGCTTGGAAGTCGTAATAGTTGGACGAGTAGGGCGTTGTGGCGAAAGGTAAGAAGATTTCACTGGCCTCGTGGTTTTTTCAGTGTCCCTGCTCATGCTCCACGTCCCAAAAGTTGGCCGTTTTGTAGGCTTTTGTTGATGGCTCGCAGGAGTCGTACTCGGTGGCCTCGCCCACTCAGGCTTCATTAAAACATTTTATTTTTTTCAATTTAAACAAATTTCAAGACTTTTCACCCAACGAAAATTGCTCATTTTGAGTGTAGTTCCCTATTAAGGCATTACCTCCATGAATGAATGCCCTTTTCATCGTTTTTTTGGTAACTGAGTGAGGATTTGACATTGTTTTTGAAAAATTCCTTTATTTAAACAAATTATTGCAAAATTATTTTTTTACAACATATGTGTCCTTTTCATGGTTTTTTGGGTTGCTGATAGAGGATTTAACATTGTTTTTGAAAAATTCTTTTGTTTAAGCCATTTGTTTAAACAAATTTTTGCAAAACTTATTTTTCACAACATATATGTCCTTTTCATGGTTTTTTGGGTTGCTGAGTAAGGATTTGACATTGTTTTTGAAAAATTCTTTTGTTTACAGAATCTATTTAAACAAATTTTCGGACAATTTTTTTTTCTACAACATTTATGTCCTTTTCATGATTTTTAGGGCTGCTGAGTAAGGATTTGACATGGTTTTTTGTGAAATTCGTTCATTTAAACAATTTATGAAAACAAATTATTGCAAAACTATTTTTGCAGTATTGTTGAAAATGTGAAAAAACTGGTTCCACTCATAAGACCACATATAAACTTTGGTAATCGTTTATTAAAAAACAGTGTTGTAAAACATGTTGTATTTTGTTTTTTTCATAAAAATCTTAAAGAGGATTCCAATTATGGAAGTAACACCTTAAGCAACGTACTCGCAAAAAACATAGTTTCAATTTCGGAGGCTTTTCACCCTGAATTTCCTACAAGTTTGAATTTTACCGTCGGTGTAGTTTTGTAGGACGGCTCAGGCACCACGTAATTTTTCATGTACTTGTGAAGGATTTTCGTGAGAGGGTTGATTTCCCCACAAACGCCAGTAAAATCGTCCATGTCGATGGCCCAGACCATGGCCCCCAAATATCCCCGTTTTCTGATCAACTCCATTTTGTAAGGCAGACTTTCTTTGTCTTCGTAACCTACCCATTGCGTTCCTTTCATTCAAACAAAAATCATAGTTAGTTTCAACTGAAAAAGTGATGAACAAAGCACAAATTGTATTTATTTTTGGAATTTTTTAACTGAAACATTCTGAGGTACGTTAAAAAAATAAAAATTCTTAAGTACAAAAACTATATACCTTTGTAAGTATAAGGGCATTTTCCATATTCGTCCCATTTCCTGGTCCACCCTGATTTCGGGTTTTTGATTTCTGGGCAGATCTGAATTTGTATTATTCATGAATAAATGGATTGTTTAGTTTGTAAGTGATGATTAGGGCTAAAAAAAATATGGACGAAAAAGTACGAAAATATGTATGTATGTATGAACGAAAAACAGATGAAATATGGAAGATAAATATTTATTTTAATCTCAGGTACTGAAAGAATTATAATGAATAATGACATGTTTTTGTAAATTTTCAAACTGAAATGAACGACGACTGTCTTCAATACTTACTTTTACAGTAAATTCTGTAAATAACAGAGGCAATATTTACCTCACTTATCACTTAAGGGGGGAACCCCATGTAATATCCAGAAAAAAAAGGTTTTTTTGGGACCCAAAAATACCCAAAATTTGGGTATGTTTTTAGACATGAAAACAAAAGCTTATCTATTCAAAATTTTTTCTATCTATTGTGCGACGTTGGGAAAATGAAATCAATTTTTTGTTACTTTATACAACAATTAGATATTGTTTTATAAAGGCTGATGTTGGACATGTCTGAATTTGATACGTCAATCTGCCCAAACTCTAGCTCTGCATAGAAACGTCTGAAACACAAAAATCAAAAAGTTATTTGTAGTTTAAATCTAGAGTTAGTCTGTGAACCAAAAAGTTTTAAGAAATATGAATATTTCATCAAATAGCGACTATTTAAACAAGAAAATATTATTTTTACCTGAAAATTTACTTTAATTTGTTAATTTAAATAGTCGCCATTTGGTGAAATGTTGATACTTTTTCAAAACTTTTGGTTTACAGACTAACTCTAGATTAAAACTTTCAAAAAATTTCTGATTTTTGTGTTTCAGACGTCTGTGCGAAGAGCTAGAGATCGGGCAGATTCAAAAGTAATATAATAAATTGAAAAAATTTTGAAAAGAATAGTTTTTTTTTAATACCCAAAAACATGTCCAAAAATCCCTCTTTTTTCGGGCTGTTACACGGGATTCTACCATTAAGAAACGCTGTATTTGAATCGTCACAGACAAATCATCAGCTACATACATCGATACAGCGCCAAAATAGAAAAATATTGACGATAAGAGCAAAAATTGAAAAATATGGATTCATCTCAAAATTATATCGAAATATGTAAATAAATATTGAATATGTAAATCAATACTTTTGCTAGCCCTAGTGATGATGGTACAGAAATAATGTATTAAAATAACAATACTAAATGAAAAAATATGCAGCTCTGGACTCTAAAAAAATTGGAAAATCATACTCTTGTTACATTTTCAAGGATTAAAAGTTATAAAATCCCAAAGGAAATACGTATATATTTTTTTCGAAAAACACCCCTCGAAAACTTTTTCTGCCTACCCCTCTGGTTGATTATAACGATAAAAGGGCTAGAATTCGTGGAAAGTACCTCGTAATAGGCAAGAAAACCTTTGGCCTGTGTGTAATTTCCAGGGTCACCACCTCCAGCTTCCTTGTTGATGTAAGTTCCTAGATTGTAGTTTTTGTTGCTCCTGCTGAGCGTGTAGGTACGCCCGTAAAACGGTACACCAACGACCAGTTTGTTTGATGGACAACCCATGTCTTCCCACAAACGAAGACCATCGTTCTAAAAAAAAGAATTATTTTTATATATTTCAAATACAATCATGCAAATATTATGTGCACGTTTCTCTTCTAATGAGTGTGAAAATAATTTTATCCAACGCCGTATGGAATAGTCCACTTTTCCATTTTTCATCTGATTGCAACTCTCGGATTCGTTAAAAAAAACTTTTCCACACTAGTGAAGAAACGTAGTAATTTTTCTCTCGAAAACTGAAACTCGATCGCATTACCGAAAGCACCACCTGACACTTGACAATAAAAATCGATTTTTTGTTTTCCCTGCATTCTTTTTCTTGGCGTGATTCACCGAGTGGAATGTACTCACCACGTTAAGTTTCTCGTACGCATACTGATCGTGCGGTCTTTTGTTCAGCGGGCTGTGAACGTCCGCAAAACCGGCCCAATTGCCCCGAAGATCGTACGACATCGCGTGCACCGCATCCACGTTTCTGCGTTATATTTTGGGGGGACAAATAAAATAAGAAACACATGAAACACGGCATGCTCTTGGATTATTACAGGAAAAAAGCGTGGTTTTTTGTTTTTTTTTTGAGATTTTAAACGTGAAATTAAATTTCCATATTTACTCGCAAAGTTCCGGGACGTGGTAGCCTTCCTGTAAACGGAATTTCGCGACAGGAACGGCCATAGTCAATTCCCAACCTTTGTTTTCCTTGTCGAAAGCTCGCCTCAACTCTTCCACAAAGTACAAGAAGACGTTTTTATCCGAAAATTTTCCATCTCTGTCAGTTGCTCCAGGGTACTCCCAGTCCAAATCGAAACCGTCGAAGTTGTACTTGTGCATGAATTCTGGAGATTTCGTCATTTTTGGTTTAAAAAGCTGTTTTTGTTTTGTTTAAAAAACGGTTATAACCGAAAAAAAAATTCCAAAAAAAGTTTTCTTGGAATTTCACATGATTTAAAATGAAAAGAGCCAATTACATTATCGTCACATCAAAGCACTTACTGATTCCGTTGATTAGCATTAATTAATTCAAAGTTTCATATCTTGCAATTTCTTTAAACTCACGGACAACGCTCTTTATAAAAGAGTCTCTTCTCTCTTTGACCGCCACAAGGTCGCTGTATTTTTTGCCCCCCTCCCCCCAACCGCCCACGGCAACGGACGTATTCAAATTTGGGTATTTCTTCTTGAGGTTCGTAAAATCCCGGAAGCCATTCTTGTCGACGTCGATTTCTGGGTCTATTACGAGGATCTCCCAGTTAATGTTGTTCACCCCGATGAAGGCGTAGATCACGTGGGTGCAAAGATCCGCAGGAATGTTGTCGATCCCATATCGCCCGATTCCAGGTCGATGAATCGCCCAGTTGCTGAAGTAGCAAACGACTCGACTTTGTTTAGTTTCCCCTGAAAAAAAGTAGCATCGGTTGAGTGTAACTTCATTTTCAATTTATTATGGAAATTATAAAAGAGCAATATATTGTAATTATGAAATCTATTGGAAGCTAAACTATTGGAAATGTCAATGTCAAAAACACTTTTTAAGGTGTTTTATGAAAATAATAAGACATTTTCAAACGTCCAAGTCACTTCTTTGAGTGATAATAAATGCAACAACTTAAGATAATCCCCGAAGTGTCTATTTTTAAATTAAAAGACCTTTAAAAGTATCTTTTCCGAAATTCTCAGAAATTTTCAAGTGTATAAGACACTTCTTAAACCGTCTTTTTCGAAGTTCCAAGATATTCAGAAATGCCAAAGACACTTTTTTAAATGCCTCATTTAAAATTCTAAGACACTCGAAAGTGTCTTGTTCGAAATGCTAAGACACTTCAAAGTGTATTATCTAGAATTCTAAGACACTATCGAATGTCAACACAATTCTTGAAGTGTCTGATTGGAAATTCTAAAACACTTTTATGTTTTTTATACCGAAATATAAGACACTTTTTAGTGTTCAAAACACTTTTGAATGTGTTTTAAGAAAATTCTAAGACCCTTTCAAACGTCTGACACACTAATTCTTAAAGTGATTTATTACAAATTTGTAGACACTTCTTGAAGTGTCTTATTAAAATTCAAAGATCTTCTGAAGTATCTTTTCTGGAATTGTAAGATACTTTTCGAAGTGTCTTTGAAAATCCAAAGATATTCAGAAATTTCTAAAACACTTTACAACATGTCTAACTCGAAAATCTAAGACACTCAGAAGTGTCTCATTCGGAATTTTAAGACACTCTCGAATCTCTGAGATACTTCATAAAGTCTCTTATTTGAAATTTTAAGACACTCTAATGTGTCTTATTCGGAATTTTAAAACACTTTTAAACGTCCAAGGCAATATTCGAGGTGTTTTATGAAAATTTGAAGACACTTTTTAACGCCTCAGACACTACTTGAAGTGATTTATAAAAAATTTGAAGACAATCCTTGAAGTGTTATTTTGAATTTAAAATCCTTGAAAAGTATCTTTTCTGGAACTCAAATACACTTTCAAGTGTCTAAGACACTTTTTAAAGTGTTTTTTGAAAATTTTCAAGATATTTTGAATTTCCAAAACACTTCTTGAAGTATCTTATTTGAAATTCGAAGACACTACAATGTGTCTGTTTCAGAATTCTGAGACACTTTTTAATGTCAAAATCATTATCCAAAACTAATGTCATTGATTTTTCTCAAAGATAATTTCATTTGGGGGGGGGGGGAGAGATATGCCACTGTCCAATAGTTTCTAATACTTTTTTTTTTATAAGGGATGATGATAAATAATTTTCAAAAAAACTCACCTGCGCACGAAGTCCCGAACAATGCGAGAAACGCGAACAGCGCGATCAGCATTTTCTCTGAAAATTCCCAAAAGCTCTATAATTTTGGTTCTTGGCACTTTGAAATGATTTAAGTATGTACTTGATGAATGTATATCCTTGAAAATCAAGAGCAGCTTTAAGCTGAACGAACATGCCGACCGGTTCGAAGAATCCGCGTTGAGGTTGCCGTTAAGTGCTTTTTTAATGATTTTATTTAATCGAGGTAATGGTAATCTCGCGTTGTCAGTTTGAAACGCCCTTAAACCGTACACATAACAGGATAAACTAATGATTCGGACAGAAATCGTCGAGCGCGATTCTAATCCAGCTCGTGAATTTCAATGAGGGGCATTCCATGTCGTTCGACCGTAACCATTTTTTATGAAAAAAAAGAAGCAGAGAATCTTTGCTTGTGCTGATAAATCTGGAGACTAAAAATACATGCTATTTTTGGTTGAATTTAGTATTTTGAGGTATTTTTATCGAGGTGTTTTTTATTCCATCACAAATTATCGTTAGTGTCAAACAAGATGGGCTCAAAAATCTGAAGGAAATTTTATGTCACACATCACAGTTGAATAAAAAAATGTGGTCGTTAAATTTTTGCGAAAATGAATGTTTTGGTTTTTTGATAAGTAAAGTTAAAAAGGATTTTTAAGCTTATTCGATTTTTTGAGTTACTTTCAATAATAAATGTAAATTGAAAAAATCGTAATATATATGACATTTAAAAGAATAAAAATAACATATGGAGGAATTTATTTCTATAACTTTTATGAATTATTTTAGGTTTATTCATTAAAAAATAGTATTTTTATTTTTTGAAATTACACGTATTCTAGAGGTTTTTCAATCTGTATTCGTCATTGTAAATAACTTGAGAAATCGAACTAAACTTTCAAAATCCTTTTGGGATTTGTTTATTGATGACTCATAGTGTCAATTTTTTTTTAAATAAAAATGTAATGAAAATTTTATTCAACTGCGTTTTCGAAACAATTTTTCAATTTCAAGCTCAGTTAATTTATGAAAAATCTTACTTTTTGTCACTGGATTCGAGCAGCATCAACAAATAATTTTTGTTTCGTAAATTATTTAGCGGTATATTTTTAAATTACGTTGAACTGTTATATAAACAATTTGCATAGTCTATGAAAATAAAACTCTTTTATTTCTAAAAATTATAATATTTCCACGAATTTGCAGAATTGACACGAAGTACTCTGCGCGTATTTTTATTGTTCGACCGTTAACTGGAGAGAGTATGCATTTTAATGGGACCAACTCACATCCAAACACATCATTTGTTATTACACATTTAAATTTCAAAATTAACATATCGATGCACGTCGTGAGTGTGTTTTTAACGGCGTTTCAAGTGATGCCAAGTGATTTATCATTTACTATTTTATGACTTGAATCAATAAAGTTTTTATCCTCTCGACTCGTATCGATGAAATTTGTATTCCTCTCGACTTGCACTATTCTGCACGTTGTTTCTTCTTTGTTACACTCCAAGTAATTTTTCCATTATGCAATTGAATTTGACCAACGATCGTTTGATATAATGATTGAGACGTGATCTCGAGATCGAAATAATTGAATAAATTGTAAAGCGGACATCGATTTTTCAAGTTTTACGAGAAATTAAAATTTCGAAAATCCAGCACAAAAAGACTCTAATTACAGAAAATTTTTTTTGATTTGTTGAGAGATTCTCCTTGACCTTTTTTTTGCAGTTTTTGAGAGCAGAGATTGAAATATTTCAACTTGTGATCAAGGTATTCTTAGAGGACTGTTACAACAGGAAGTATTAACTCTTTTATAACTTGATAAATGTTATCTATTGCGTGAATAGTTAGCAACTCTAGATCGTTTTGACCAAAGGTATAAAAGCGTCTAAGGATTACTTCGAGTTGTTTTTTCGTTTGAAAACTGGTTCGAATAAACGTTGGACTTGCACAAATACAGTTATGTCTGATGCACTTTGATTATTTTGTTATTTTATTTAAGTGTACGTAAAAAACCTTGTGATTTTTTCGAATAAGTTACACGAAGAATGCGTGTTTCCTAAGGTACTTTTTATCAAAATGCGTGATGCATTGTGGAAAAACAACCTTCATCGTCGATTTCGTTCTTTGCATTTCAAACGGAACGACAGTTCCACGTGATGCCGGAATTGAACGTTGTAAAATTATTAACAATTTTTTATTTAGTTATTTGTAGATTTGAAGAGGATAAAAAATGTTCAGTTTCGAGTATGGTTGATTTTTGAATTACTTGAAAATGAATTTTTATGGCAATTTGATTTGGGAAATGGACAAAACGTTTTGAAATTTTTATTATGTGAATATAGATGAAAATGGAACGTTATTAGTAACAATTTTTGTTAAAGTAGGCCAAGTTCATATTTTTAGTATCTTCATTTTGATATGCAAGATGATTTTTTAAAATTAATTTAGTGAAGAAAGCTCCTTTTTTCTCTCCTGAAAAATTATTAATTTAACCATGAAACACTGATATAATGAAGATAAAAAATTTTTATCTAATTTCCAAATTAGATAATTATTTTCCAAGTTATCTAATTTCCAAATTTTTTTCGTTTTCTTCGAAACTCAGTAGTTTAATTTATGAAGAAAAACAATTTTTATTTCTGAAATTTAGTTTTTTTTATGTAGTAGAAAAAACTTCTTTTTTCTCTCTTCAAAAATTACCATTTCAACTACGAAACACTTATATAATGTAAATAAAAATTTTCGATCTAATTTCCTTAGAAATTTCGCAAATTTTTTTTTCGTTTTCTGTGAAACTCAAGAGTTTGATTTATGAACATTTTTATTTTTATTATAATTTATTATAATTTTTATTATTAATTTATTATTATTATTATTAGAAAAACAATTTTTGTTTCTGAAATTAGGTTTTTTTTTATGTAGTAGAAAAAACTTCCTTTTTCTCTCTTCAAAAATTACCATTTCAACTACGAAACACTGATATAATGTATGTAAATAAAAATTTTCGATCTAATTTCCTCAGAAATTTCGCAAATTTTTTTTTCGTTTTCTTTTAAATTCAATAGTTTGATTTATAAACATTTTTATTATCATTATTTATGATTATTATTTTTCTTATTAATTTATTATTATTAGAAAAACAATTTTTGTTTCTGAAATTTAGTTTTCTTTGTGTAGTAGAAAAAACTTCCTTTTTCTCTCCTGAAAAACTATCATTTTCAATCAAATAATATATTTGATGTAATTTCCTTTGAAATTTTCCCAAAATTTTTTCTTTTTCTGTAAAACTCAGTATTTTAATTCCCAAAGAAAACCAATTTTCATTCACAAATATTTGAATTTCAAGCATCATACCGATTTCAGCAAATTCTTATTCGCAAAACGTTTTCAAACTATCAATAACTCTACATTCAATTCAAGTTCCAAATCTATTTAAAAATTTCATAACGAAGCCCGATTCATAGTTTCGACTCTCACTTGTTGAAAATTCACAACACGACACTACAATAAAACCATTTTCTAATTATCGCAACGAATATCCGAACAGTACACAGGACACTTTTTAAAACACGCGAAAAACAGTCTGGTAAACCTCAGATGCCAATTGACATTTTCTCAAATGTCAATATTGCAAAATCCAGGCGATGATTTTTTCTCTCCCTCGCTCAATGAAAACACGAATCGCGATAAATCAGGAATAATATTGTTGCCTGCACACTTGGTTATTAAATATCCATAAGAAAAACTCGTTTTCAAATGGCACTCAGTACTCTTTAGATCGACTGCATTAATTCGATTGCGGCTTTAATTTTCACATCATTCACACTATTTCTTTGCAAAAATGGTAAGTAAACTGCGCTGCAATTTCAATTGATATTTTCAGGGTCGAGGTTTTTCCGATGTTGCGGGAGTTTTGAATTTTGGGAAATGTTTAAATAAAAGTTTGATGCTTTGGTTTTTGGGTTTACTCACCTCGAGTTGAGGCGCGATGAGGTGTTGGTTGGAAAAACGAGCCAGGACGGGTCTTCTTGAGCGTATTTATACCTGAGTGGGCCTCTTTGGAATTCAGGTGCACGGACCACACGCGATTGGCTGGTTCGACGACCTGACGTCTCCCACCTAATCGGACTTTATATTGACGGGTGCTTCTTCTTTTTCGCCCCCACTGTCACGCGATTACCGCGACTTTATGCGCGGTATCAACCGCGGATCCAACAAGTAAAACGTCCCTTGCATCGCCGCATTTTCTTCTTACACCGATGAATCCACCCCCCGGTTTAGAATTGAACGTCCAACGTTTTTTACACTACCGTGCAAAAGTATAAGGACATGATCGAGAAAATATATTTTGTGGGTTCGTTATTGTTTTTTTATTGTGTTAAACAGCATTTTACCATTAAATATTGTTCAAAAACTAGATAATAGACTACCCCTCCAAAAAACATAAAAAATGTAAATTTTGGTTTGCAGTTTCAAAAAATACTCGATAAAAAAATTGATTTGGTACTTAGATAACCTTACGAACAGTACCTCCTAATAATTACAGCATTTAAAAATAATCAGAGTCAAAGTCAGTAATATTACTATTTGGTCCTCTCAAAAACATGTATTTTGCGTTCGCATTATTTTAAGTAAACTCTGTCATCAAAATAACTGTGCACTAGTTTCTTTGCAGAAAAATTTGGCATTGACCTTTTAACATTTAAGAAGTTCTTCTGTATGAAAACACAAATTTAGAAGATACATGATCGAAAAAATAGATTTTATGGCTTCGTGATTGTTTTTATTATTGTGTTAAACATTTTATGATTAAATATTGTATAAAAACTAGATAGTAGACTATTAGTATGTTTATTCCGTGCAAACTTTGTTATGAAAATATTTAAAAAATTCATTCAATTTATTAAAAAATATATTCAACCAATAAATTCCATAAATATCAATCAATATAAATAAATTTTGTATAAAAAGCAATAATTTATTCATTTTACAGCGCAAAAATGATGCTACTTAGAAATAAAAATTTTTGGTTCCTTTATAATTCCATGATTTTGATTAATAAAAATTGGCTAATTTATTGCAAATGTGTGTAAATCATGGCAAAAAAGTCTATTTTATAGTTTAAAAACAAGACTCAATCATAAAATTCTGTTTAAACACAATAAAAAATAAATAAACTTCTAAGAAATCAACTTCTCAAATAGTCATTAGAGTTGACTTTTTCAAACAGAGAAATTTTGACTAGTTTCAAATTTAGAGAGCATGGAATCAGATTTTGATGATTTTTAATGAGTGTGGATTAATTAATTTGAATTTCTGATACTTTCAGAGTTTTTCATACTTGTTCGGTATTGATGGGAAAAAGAAGATTTTCTGATCAAGGTTTTTACAGATTTTTAGTATTCTTATAGATTTCTATTGTTTTTATGAATTGATATATATTTTTTTAGAATTTCACGCCCTTAGAATCGAGTTTACAAGGAGTTGTGGTATTTTTAAAAGTTTTTGAGAAAATAATAAATACATATTTCGAGTATTTTAATGATTCTAGAATTTTCGTATTTTTTGTTCTTTATCAAGTTTCGTAGTATATTTTGGTATTTTTGTACATTTCTAGTATTTCTATGGAAAGTTTCAATAAATCAGATAGATTTTTCAGGAAAGAGAATCTTTAATTCAGATTTCCAGTACTTTAGGTGTGTTTCGTATTTATTCAGTATTCATACCATTTTCATCACTTTCCATCATATTTAGAATTCGATGTTCCAAGATGACAAGATTTTCTTAGATTTTATGAATTCATGGATTTACGTTGATAAACAACATTTACTCAATGTTTAAATTTGAGAATATTATATAAAAAATAATATTCACAAAGTAATGTTATAAAAATTATTCATGAATTATTGATGTTCATTAAAATTGATATAATTTAAAAATGTAATTATAAAATATATTCAAATACATAAAAAAAATTATTCGTAATAAGAATTGTTATAAATAATTCTCGATATTGGTATAGATGTGATTATTATTTTTAATAATAAGTTAATATGAAATTTATTGATGAATTGTGAAAAATTTTAATTAAAGATATTATTATCCAAAAATAATACATTTGCTGATAAAATTTACATAATGTTATGAATTTTTCACGTTTATCAAAGTAATTATTAAGTCTATGATTCACTTGTGAGACAATTTTCGAAATACCGATTTATTTATTTCATGCTTCTTTGATTGAGAATTCGAATGTAATTTAGTGTAATAATTTATTGTGGCGTTTTTTATAATCATTGTGATCGATGATTTTTACCTTGAAACTTTTCAAATACAAGCAATCATGTATGACCTCTTTTCAAGTTATGACTCGCTTTTGTTTGATGATAAACATCTCCTAGCATCATCTCTTTCATATTTCATACTCCATTTACTCTAAACATGATTTCATTAAATTGTTCAAGGCGCTTTCAATTTTTTCGATTGTCCGGTTGTCTGTCATTATTTTACAAAAATATGTGCGATGTCTATAACATAGAAAATACTGAGTAATTTTTGGAAATAATGCAAACAATTGAATTGAAGAATAAATTAGGTATAAAAATTGAGTTTTTGTTGTATCTATTTGTATTTATCTGAGAAACTACATTTTTTCGTGTTTGTTATTCGAACGAAATGATAAAAAAGTTGGATCAATTACGCCCCGAGGTCAAGGTGAAATGCTAACTTGACTGGATCAACTTTCTTTCTTTTTCCTCACACTTTATGTTACTGCCGCGCCCAAGGTTCCTTTGTTCAAGCAGCCAGAAATATTTGCACTGATAACCAAACTGATCCGAGTCAGTCATATTGAATAGATTCTTCAACTGCTAAACATCGTTGGAGCAATGTTCGTAGTTGTATTGTGAATTGAGTTAATTGGCGGTGTGTTTTTGTTGGATTAACAAATTTTTCCTGGTCGCAACGTGAAATTTGTTTGCCCATGATTAGTCACAAGTAGTGTAATATTTATTATTACTGATAAGGGTTTGCATTTTTTGTAAGAATAATGTTGGTGAACTATCGGACTAGAAAAATTCAGAATTTTCCTCGACTTGTAGGGAAATGCAAGTTGAAAAATGACGGAAATTTCCTGTAAATTAAATGTTATTCAATCCTGTTGGTGGAGTTTTCGGTTTTTTGAAAAAGTTGCATACGTAGAATTTTTCAAAAATTTATTGAAAAATGGCAAAATGAATATTCAAATAGTTCTTACATGATGAAATAAGAACAATCAATTAAAAAAAATAACTTTCAAACAAATAAATAATATACGAATTGAGATTTAATAGATTCTGTAAAGTTTTGTAGAAAAATTGTACATGTAAACGTTCATGGACAATCGTAGAATTTTCTTTGACGGATCTATATAAATTGACAGAAACTGCAAAAATTCAGAATTTGATTTAATTGAAATCAAATAACATTTTTGTAAATTTTATTTTAATAAAAATAGATTATTTATTAAATTTAAAGGGAAATGCAAGTTGAAAAATGACGGAAATATCTTGAAAATTTAATGTTATTCTATTCTGTTAGTGGCATTTTTTGTTTTTCGAAAAAGTTGCATGAGTAGAATTTTCCAAAAATTTACTGAATAACGGTAATAAAAATTATTTAAATAGTACTAACATAATGAAATAAGAACAATCTTTTTAAAAGAATAACTTTTAAATAAATAAATAAATAATATGTGAATTGAGATTCATTTAATTCTGCAAAGTTTTGTGGAAAAATTGTACATGTACACGTTCATGGAAAATCGTAGAATTTTCTATGACGAATCTATTAACTAATGAAAATTGTAATGATCAATCTTAAATCACTGATTATTTGTTAAACAAAAAAATTCAAAGGAAAATGAAAAAAAAACCCTTTCATATGAAAATCATTTTGCGTTTTATTTTCCGTAGAACGATGTTAACGTTACATGATAAAGTATGCTTTTTCATTACACATCCAAACGTGAGTTATTTCGCGAAAAACAAACTCCATGTTTTCGCACTTCTCTATATATACACACTTTTCCTGATTTTACGCATAACAAAATTTTTTGCTTTTTTGTACAAAAAACTCTAGTGGACGAAACATTTTTTCATGCATAAATACAAGGAGCATTTTATCGTGTCGCATACTTTAAAGTATAGTGTAAATTGTAAAACTACGCAATAATCAACAGATTTATATGTCGATTACAATAATTTGTCTATGTTGGCTGAAACATGATTACAAACTGAAACTTGATAATAAATTCCGCGTGACTTGGCTGTAAAAACAATCGCTTTGTTATTCTATTTTGGTAATATTAAACAATTAACTTTAGTTGAGCGTTCAATGTCAGGCTGTAACATTTTCTTCACATCACGCCCTCCGAATTCTCACTTTGGAAATATATGAGATGCAACGTTTTTTGCAAACGAAATTCCATCAATAATGAATCTATTCTAAAAATAACTAGCAGTGTATATTTATATAATAAATTTCGTAGTTTAACGAGTAATTGTTTTGCTACGTTAACTAGTCTCTGTAGCTAATTATTGTCTATGAGAAAATTTTGAGAATTATTCAAAAAGAGAATTACGTAAAATCATTTGAAAGAAGCAGGAAACCCTGGATCTTTAGAAACCGTAAATTATGATACTTTTCATGGGTATTTCGTGCAAACAAAAATTGTAAGAGAATTCTCTTGAAATGCAGAACATAATAATAAATGAATTTTATAAACATGAATTTTATAAAGTTTCCCGATTCAATCATGAATTTCATTTTTAATCTTCATTAATTTTTTTTTCTAAAGTCTCATAACTTACGGTTTCTGAAGAGTGTCAGGGCAATTGGATTGATATTTACAATGAGATGCGCGAAATTCGCATAAAAATATACAAGATTTTCGGATTTTCATACTTTGTAGATTTCGAATCTATCTAATAATGCTCGATGATGATTATTCGATAGTTCATGTATAGTATTTTGCATTTTTAAAGCTGCACCGAAGTCATCGACGTTTTCACGATAGACTGAATAATAAATTACATATCTGACACTGTTAAAACAAAAGAGATACAGTGTCATTTTTCTAAATTATCCTGTAATATCTGTTTGCAAAATTTACAGTGATTGATATGTGTTTAACAATTTTGAAACTGTTTGATTTGAGATCAAGTGTGGAGTCAACTTTTTTTCAAAATATCACCTTAGGAATTTCAAAATGTTGTGCTTGTGTTTGGTTGCAATTTTTTATGATCATCATATTTTTATTATTTTGAATAAAAGAGAATGAAGTTAATATTTTTCAGTTTTGGAATATTTTTCGAACAATGAAAGATTATTCCTAAAAAATGGAATTTGTTATTGAATAATTTAAGTTTTATTAATGTGCCATGATTGAATTATTTTGGAAAATCTTGGATTTACAATTTGACAGACAAAAATTCATTTTAAAATTAATTAAATTATTCCTGAATAATTTTTCAGTCAAAGCCAATGATTTCCGAAAAAATTGGCATTTGGGGATGATAAACCTAATTTATTATAAAATGATTCAATATTTGTGAAAAAGTTTCGTTCCTTAATTAAGCCGATCCTGCAAATTACAGTCTTTCTCATAAGCTCGCTATCGTGTTCAACTTGATCTAACGACAAATACAAACTAAAAAATAATAACGTCTCTATAAATTACAAATACATTTGATTCTATGTAACATAAAAATCTCATTGCATTTTGAGCTCGTATTCTACTACATGAAAAAACTGAGAAAATCGCAATTATTTTTACACACCATAATTATCGTTGGCAACAATTGACTAAATCTCGAGTCCACGAAATCAGTCGCACCGTGGATTATTTATTTACAAATCGTCTTTCGTTTTTACAATTGGGGTACACTTTTCCCAAAAAACATTTTTTCCAAAAGATTGCCCCAAAAGATTTTTTTCCCTAAAAATTCTGTCTCAATTTTTTCCCCCAATATCTTTAATAATTTCGAAAAATGTAATATAATTTGTTTAGAAAGAAAAGAAAATAATTACTTTATATTATAAATTAGAATATTCGCTAAATATTCGGTCACATACATTGAATTTTACGTATTTGATCGTCGACCATCAAATTACTTTTTGAAATAGTGAGAATCTATTAATTCATTAGTCACTTGAAAATTTTTAATAATTGAAGAGTAGAAATTGCAACTACTAGCTTGGTTAGTGAAATATTCACATGAGTAATAATTTCACTAATTTTTTAGTCGTATCAAAAATTACCCTGTCAAACAAATCCAATTGGAAATTTGGCCGGCTTGAAAAAATTGGCGATTCATTTAGAATGTAATTTTTGAACTTTGTTAAAGTCTGATTTTTACAGGGACAACGGAGCAGAATATACAGGAAGATTTCCCGATCAGAAATCCGAATTGATCTATCTCACGAGATTCCATATTTGTCTCCTGAAAATTCGAAATCCGTATTGTCAACGTATCGAATTTTATACACTAATTGAAAGGTAAACTTCTAAATCACTAATTATTACAATTTTGAACCTCCAAAAAGAATTTAAGAAGAAACATGATAATTATGTGAGTATTGAGAATAATAATTGTGTTATAAAACTAGTGACTTATTGATATCTAAAGAAATGAAAATGATTATTTGCAAATATAGTTTTGAAGAGGGCTCAAATTTTGAGCAGAAATATTAAATCTATGCACTTGATGAAGATTTTTTCATTTGGATACCTGGCTCCAAGTGGATTTATATTACAAAAAAGATTAAGAAAAGCATAAGGAAAATTCTGATCGATTTCAGGAAAATCTGGACATTGGAGAATAAAAAACGTGGGAAAACTTTATTTTGGGGCAAAAAATATTGGGGAAAACAGTTTTGGGAAAAGTGTCCCCCATCGTTTTTACATCTTGGCGATAAATTTCCCTCGATTTTTCCAAAGTCTTGTGTTTACAATAACAATCCGATAGAAATTTTAGAAAATCGACGTGGTGTTTTTCTATTTTGTGACGAAGATTTGCATATCCTCAAGATTGACTCGTTTCTTCTTATGACGGCAGTAGTTTTGCTTTTGGTGCTTCGGTTTGGGACTATTTTAGGAGTAGAAATTTTCCCTTTGCTGGTAAAGGGGCAAAGGCGTCACTGGTGAAAGATCTTGGTCATCGTAATTCGAGTTTTGATTCAGGTCGAGTGATGTCAAGGCTTTTACTGTGGAAAGAAATGATCAAACATTACATTATAGCTGAATTTGGAAGTATAGTTTAGCTTCTTTCTTCCATTTTTGCGAGATTTTGAAGCGTACTCACATAGAATGAATCATTCCCATGGACATCAAAAACGGTTAAATGTGCGAACGATAACAATATTTAATAAGCCAAATATTCTTCAGAACTCGTAAGTTATGGGATCTTTTACAGGTGTTTTGTGCAAAAAACAGCAGAATAAAATAAAACATTTTTAATCAAAAAGATCGGATTTGAAAGTTACGGAAATTCAAAAAATTCTGAAGCTCTTGGATTTTTAAAATTCTAGAATTCTTTAAGGAATTTTTTTTAATTTTAAAGTCGTTGGATGTCGAAAACGTAATATTTTTGATTTTTTCAAAATTTCCAAATTTTTCAATCATACAAAATTGTCGAAAATTACCCACATTTTTTATATTCTCGAATTTCGTAAATTCTTAGAAATCAATGAAGATTGAAAATAAGAATTATGAGTAATTAGGCATAATTTATGAAATGCATATTTGTGAAATTCTTTCATTATTCAAGTGAATTCTCTTCCTGATTTTTTTTGCACAAAACACCCTTAAAAGGTACCATAAAGGGCGTCCAAAAATTTATTAAAAGACATGCAAGAAACGTTGAAAAATCGCATAAATTATGATTGTTTCAATTTTTTCGTTTTGAATGGCGATGAAAGAAAAGCTGAAGGTAGAATGAATGCATGACATCTTAAAAAAAAATAATAATAACAATTTCTCCATGTTGTTCATTCTATCTTGGGCGAGAAAAAAAAGAAAAAAAAAGATAAAGGTGAAACAAACCTGAGATATTGAAATGCGTGATGAGTGTCCTGTATAGGAAGGTGGAGGAATCGGTCAGTGCGCCTGGTTACCTACACACAGCACAAAAAATCCAAACAACACTCTACGAATGGCAGACTCAAGAAAAAGTTGTTTAGTTACGAAAATCGCAAGTTTTGTACAAACGCCGAATTTTTCGAAAAATCAATACTGAATTGAGATGGTACGAAATGTTTTTTGGAATCATGAAATAGCAACGTCGATTTCGAAAAATTACTCACTCGTGAAATCGTCAATTATCATTGTAATTCAACCAAAAGTGGACTTTTTAATTATACTGCAATTCTTCATAATGCAATTTTTAATAACAACAGTATAGTATAATAGTATTTTGACTTTTTTTTCTAGTCAACTTGTATAAATTTTTCAAATCTCGTAATTCGTTTTCCAGGTGAGTAATTTTGGAAAAAGCTTCATGCCGCTCGTAATGACTAAGACAGCACTTTCCATGCAAACTTGTGGCGAAAAAAAGCCAAAAACACGTGTTTTCCTCTAATGGTGAAAACTTACCGGCGACCATTTTACTTTTTTCCATGACCTGTTTTGCCAGAATCTGGTTTAGTTGAAGAATATGCTCACGTTGTCTTTTTTCCGCTGCGACTTTTTTCTTCAGCACGTTTGACTGGTCTTTTTCATCTTCTGTAATATTTAATCATTGAATTTTTTATTATACACTAATATTTAATCATTGAAAACTTTATTCGGGAAGATAAAAAAGTAAAGATTCTCAGTAAATAATGACAAATGTTGACTTTAAAAAGTCCATTTTATTTGAAGACGCATAGATAATTACAGGACGACTTGAAATTTAAATACTACCTCACATTTAGTTGACGCTGAAACGTATATTTAAGAAATTTAAGGTAATATTTGAGTTTCAATTCGTGCCTTGACTTTGTTGATAATTTTTGTTAAAATTTATGAAAGTGTATAAGAACTTATGCACCTGCTCCTGGAGCCGAGACTGACGTTTCAGATAACATTTTTCTAATGGATTCCGCTTTTTTTAATCGATGCTGTTGTTCTTCAACACTCAATTCGGGTGTCTGTAAAAAATACAGTCCAGACATGATGAGATGTTCTGATGACTTCAATTTTTGTGAATTTTTATGATTTTCAGTTTCTTGTGACTTTTTTCATGATTTTTCGTAATTCTGTGACTTTGTAATTTTTTATTTTGTGACTTGAGCATTTTGTAAAATTTTATGATTTTTGGATTTTTTGTGTATTTGATTTTGTGACTTTTTGTAATCTTAATAATTAAAAAACAAAGCTTAAAATATTAGGGAAGATTAGAACTTTTTGTGATTTAGTGAGTTTTTGTGAAGTTTTATAATTTTTCAATTTTGCGACTTGATGTGATTGTTGATTTTGTGACTTAATTTTTTGTGAAATTTCATGGTTCTTAGTTTCTTGTGACTTTTTCTGATCTTATGATTTATCGTAATTCTTTGACTTTTTGTCATATTTGATTTCGTGAAATTTTATAATTTTCTGACTTTTTGTGACTGTGTGATTTGTGACTTTGTGATCTTAATAATTAAAAAACAAAACTAAAAATATTAGGGAAGATTAGAACTTTTTGTATTTAGTGAGTTTTTGTGATTTGTTGTAAAGTATTCTAATTTCCTAATTTTTGTGGATTTTTGTGACTTTCAGTTTCTTGTGACTTTTTGTGATCTTATGATTTTTCGTACTTCTGTGACTTTTTGCAATTTTTGATTTTGTGACTTTAGGGTTTTGTTAAATTTTATGATTTTTGGATTTTTCGTGACTGTGTGATTTTGTGACTTTTTTGATCTTAATAATGAAAAAACAAAGCTAAAAATATGACGAAAGATTAGA
>JAPYZL010014017.1:0-13895 GCA_030522825.1 Platygaster orseoliae
TAACATTCCAATCGAATTTTCGATTGAAAAACCAACTGCGCAGGAATAGGCGTTTTACCAATTAGTTTTTCAACTCGAAATCTATTTTCATTGTTTGAATTTCAATTTAAATTTACCACGCAAGCGCAGTCGAGTTGACCGTTTGTACAATCGTAGAATGGCATCACAATTGTCACAATATCACAAAACTCACAATAAAACACGACATTTGCATGATTGCAAATATTGGCAAATATGAAAAAGTAAATAAACAGAAATTTCTTACTTGGTTTCAAAACAAATAAAGTGAAAATTTCTGCATTAATGCCTACCACTTATTTCTTTACACCAGACAATCACAATCGCTTTATACAGAAAAACTAAGCTGCAGTCATAGAAGCGAAGATGTTCGAACGACAAAAGTGGGCGTCGAGTCCTAGCGCGTAGCGCGACGATGTACGAGTTTAAATAACTTTCTTTCGAATTGCCAGTAATTTTTTTATTTTTAACAGCAGCACATTTCAGAGATAAAACAAGAATTTATATATAGTTTTTCACAATAAAAACATGATGTTAAAGACTAATTCAATTATTTTGTTATGAACAATCATATGAATAATAAATGACAATTTAACTTTGTAAATTTGAAAGAAATAATAAACATATTTGAGGACGGTTAAATTCTTAGTGTAATAGTCATTTTCTATGACGAAAAACTAATACATGCCATGCAGATGCGAGCGCGCTCAAATGTGTCGAGTCCAGCGCCTCTGAAAACAACGCTTCAAGTACAAACAACTTTTTTCCTAACTGCGAGCCATTTTTTTTCTCAACGGAATATCAATGAAAAATGTTTAAAGAATATGTGGTTTTTTTCCGTCTCGATAGCAGGTATAGAAAACCATTATTTATTTATTTGTTATAAACAAATACTTAAACTTAAACAATGTATTAAATACAAAAACTTAATGTAAAACTTAATGTAATGTAAAAAATACAAAAACTCAAACAATGTAGTAAAATACAAATTTTTGAACCGGAAAAAATCACGAATAATCTGTGTTTTATAAGGATTCTAATGATACTAGAATCAACAAAATCTGATAATTAGAACGAACGTAATGAGTTTTTTTAAAAAATACGACTATTTACTTCATTTGTTAATAACATGAACAAAAAAATTTATTTCCAAAATCCTTTGAAATTTGTTTTAGCTATATATAAAAGCCTATTGAAAAATGTATGAATGATTGTAAACAAATTCACATCAGTCTTAGGTGGCCCACTTCAGAAATTCTTACTCCACTCTTTTGTGTCGAATCTATCTTTCAAACAATTAACGATAATTATTATCAATTATCTCAAAGTATCGACTTCTAAATACTTTTATACATTGCTTCATACGTTTTTAGAGGTTCCAAGAATTTTTTTAAAACATGCTATTTATAAAATTTTGTTGTATTGTCTGGTATTTTTGTAGGTTGCTAGTATTTCTAAAGATCATTCTATACAGTCCGAGAATGTGATGATTTTGTATTGAAAATTCGACGATCGTGATAATTTTAATTCAAATTGAAAAAAACAGTATCTTCTATATGTATTCTCAGTAATCTTTTCCCATATATTCATAAGTATTTGAAGAATTACATATTTCAGTATTCGAGGTTATACAGGGTGTACCAAAATCGCCGTACTAAAAAGAAATCCAATATTCCTTTTTAAATTTCAAGTCTAAAAGTCCTTTGTTACTTTTTACAAAACTCAAAACCAAAAAAGATATTCAAGTTTGAAATCTGAGAAATTTGATTAGTTGAAACTTTTAACTCGATTATCATTTTTATTTTCAGATTTTTGAAAAGTAGCCAAAGACTTTTGAGCTCAGAAAAATATGAAGAAAATTTAAGTAAATTTTGTTACCTAGTTTTTATCCCCACTCCTTGTAACAGCGCGTTTATTGTTTAAATTCCAAACTTGAATAATTATTTTGATTTTCGGTTTTGTAAAAAGTGGCAAAGGACTTTTCGACTGGAAATTCAAATAGAATATTGGATTTCTTTTTGGTACGGGGATTTCGGTACACCCTGTATAAAATATTGAGAAAATTATCTTTACATAGTTTTTGAGCATTAAGCAATTCCTCTAGTATTTTTAAATTGTTTTTGGTATTTATCAATTTGTAAAAGATAAACGAGCAATTTTTTTAGATTATCTAGTATTTTGCAGATTGTTATATACATTTCTGGAATTCAGTATTTTATTCTTCAAACCTACAATTAGATACATTTTTTGTACATTTATAAATTTCTGAAAAATGACGTCTCCATGACTATTAGTATTTGATGATCTCTCTCTTTTTTTTAGTAGTCATTTAACTATTGTATCGTTTTTTAGAACATTTATACATTGCTTTTTACGCTTTTCATAATTTTATGTTCTAAAAATTGTAGTTTTAAAGATCGCAGTTATTTGTTCAGATTTTCCAGAAAACAGTTCTTTCATAGAATTTTCTCACTTTAGGTATTTCTTCAATTTTGTATGATTTAAAATACTTTATGGTATTTCTAATAATGCCTATATGTAGATTTCTAGAATTCAATGTTTCAGGGCCTAAAGTTTTTAAGATTTTCAGAATTTTGGTATGTAGATTCTTGTTTTTCAATCAATCACTGAGTTGTGTTCATTTTTCGAATTTCAATTTCCTACTTTCTTTTAGCCGAACATTAATAAAATAAAATCTTCGTTGAAGAAAAATTCTTGTGAAATCAGGATTATTGAATTTTTTTTGAATCAGCAAAACTATTTTTAATGACTCTTCAATATTTGTGAATCATAAGCGATTCTTTAAAAACATGCATGTGGCAAGTGTGACGTCACGTTTTTGGGGAAGGGGGAGTCTCAATGTTTGTGACTAAGTGTGAAATAAGGAGCGGGAGTAAAAAATGTCAAAAAATTAACTGACGTATAATGTGCAAGGCCATTAAGGTATAAAAAAAGTCAGGTCAAAGTTGATATTTTTTGTAAATGCGATGTAATAAGAATATATTTCCTGTTATTGAAATAACTCACCACCAAAATATAACCGACAGTGAATTAGCACCCTCTCGCGGGTTTGGCTTCGATTGTTTTTTGTTGTGATCCATATTTCAAGTCACAATATCAGTATGGATGTTCAGAATTGGTTTAAAAGAACACTTTAATTTTCAATTATGTAGTATTAGACTTTTTGATGACGTTTCGCAGCGTTAGATCCGTACTGAGCGCTTGACTATCTGTAAAAAAAATTGAAGCTACTATATTTTTTATCAACTATTTACAAAAACTATACGTTAAGAATTATGCAAACGTCAATGAATTTATGGAGCATTGTCATTATTACTGTTTCTTTGTTAGAATCTATTTTACAGGAAATAAGCTGTTTGAAAATATTTAAATCTGTTTGATACTTTTGAACTTGGATAATTCTCTGTTGATCGTACTGAATTTCTGTTTTCCAAAAAATGTGACAAGCACTTATAAATCAAAAAAATATCATGATATTTCATCAAACACAGATATACCGAAGCTTTAGCGAAAACTTAAAGGAATCTCATCTGTTCAACTATGATCGTGTCGCAATTTTTTGAATACTTCCAAAATACTTTTTTTTCTATACATGCGTAGAAATGGCCACTTTCTTTGAATGAAACGCGAAAAAAATATAATCTAGTAGCTCGTACCTATTTTTTCAATGGCGAAAACCGATGATTGGTGGGTGATTGGTCTTGGAGATGCGGAAAATCGAGTGTAGTTCACTTGGTGCCGGGATGGTCTGAGCTCACACGCGCCGCGGTCAAGAATATGACGGAAAAGTCGTTGACTAAGCACTGCCGAGCAAGCACGAGCACGTACTACTGGTGAGTCGTGGCACTTAGTAAATCGTTTCGACTCAATATACGTGTAAGAGGTCTCTCTTTGTTGAACTTTTACAATCATTCAATTGATTCTAAATGTATCCTTAAAAAATTCTATTTTGTTACTGTGGATGTTTGAGATTGCTTTTAAAGAGCTGGTATTCCCCGAAATGAGCTGGTATTATTCCCCGAGTGTAGAATCCATTACGTCTAACAAAAGAACATGACTACTTTTTGATGTCGAATTTACTTTCTGAAAAAATACTGTAGGTACCACAGGCTTGTATCGAATAAAATTAAATAGGCTCTTTAACGAAATGGCAGGAAAATGATGTGTGATATTTGTTACAATTCAAAAGAAAAGGAGCTATTTTGGTATGATTGTAAACAACGGAATGTATCGCAAAATCTTTTGAATGTTGAAAAAATTGACTGTATAAATGTTATTTAGTATTTTTTATACTGTTGTATAAATTGAAGTTTGGAATAAAACTACAAGAGGAGAAACGTTTCTTGTAACTTCGTATTTTTAGTCATTTACCTGAAGAGTTGTTAGTTTTTTTATTTTTGGATATAATAATTTATTTACAGGCCGTGTTTTAAAATAATTCGGAACTTTTGTTTAACGTACCTGAAAATGTTAGAAAAAAAAATTCTAGAGAATGAGTTGATGGGAACATTTAAAAAGATTATGATATTTAGAGCGACACTTTATACGCTATTGAAAATATTTCGATATTTGATTTTGTATTACTCTATTTAGTACTTGAATTACTTTTTTGATTTTCATAAAAAGTGGTCATGGACTTCTCGATCCGAAATTCAAAAAAGAATATTGAATTAATTTAGTTTCGCGGATTTTGTTTATTCTGTATTATACTTGGTTTGGCAATTTCGAGTCATCAAGAACGTGGGATTACCCGATGTTATCGGGGAACGTCGTTTACTGTCTCAAATTAGTCGGGATTCCCGAAATATGTCGAGATCACGCGCAGTTGCAAGAATTTCCTCAATATTCTTAACAAAAAATACCCCAAATTCTTATCCAGTCGCATTTTTCGTATTTGAAAAAGCTCCATGCCCAGAGCGCGATGTTTTTCATGTTCTGGCGAAGCGTAATTCTTGACACCTCGGTACAAGGGAACAAGCTCAAAGTGACATTCTATTTTTTCAGTCACGAAACCATGGGTTTTTTTCACCACGAATGTATTTATTGTTCATCATGATTAGCGACGAGCGATGCATCAATTAAGCTCGTACACAGCCGAAGAACACGCGCGGATATCAGACGTTGGCTAAAAGCTAAAAGCTTTCCCATATTTCATTAGTTTCTCGTGCCAGGCCGCACTCGTTGCGCGACCAAGAACAAGTCTTCGCTTATGATGTGATGCATCAACTGATTCCAGCGAATCAATCCTCCACGCTTTCCATTTTTCACCGCATCGTTACCTTCCTAACGAAACTTTTTTTCGAGCATATTATTTTCATTTTAACTTGTTTACAGTCCGAACTTGGCCACGACAATTTTTTATAAGAATCAGAAATTGTTTGTAAGAGTTCTGTTTTTTATAAAGTTAACCTTATGAAAACCTTAAAAAACTTTCAGGGTGTCCAGCCTCCGGGAAATCTGGGAAATTCGGGAATTCGACTTGAATTTTTCGAAACCTCCGGAAATTTTTCCTGGCTTGATTAATGCGTATTTAAAACATTAAATTTACAAGCAAAAAGTAAATGACGAAATTGCCGAAAAAAAGTTCCAAAAGTTTCCGTTACAGTGTTTTCCATCATGAAATAAAATTTCGTTACATCAAATTCTAGAAATCTAAGTAGTGATCCACAAAAGAACTAGAAAATTGTACAAAATGTGATAAATGTGAAAAAATGCAAAATAGGAACAATGTATTAAATAAGTAGAGAATTAGACCGAATTTTATGAATGTTGACAAATATGGGAAGAAACATAAATACTAGATATCTTGAAAATACTCTAATCAGTTTTATAAAATTGTAATTATACAAAAGCATTGAATTCTAGAAATCTATACAATGATTCATTGAAATACCAGAAAGTTGTCTGAATTGATGTAAAAGCAGTTTTTTCAAAAATCATTTCATACACGTCAAATATAATTTACTTTAAATCGTCATAACTTCTAAATTCCAAAAAAAATGTAAATAAATTTTGTCGACTATTTTTCGTTACAAATTTTCAGAGCGCTTAAAATTTTTTTAAGCGTTTTTTTCAACGATT
Source organism: Platygaster orseoliae (assembly GCA_030522825.1). Taxonomy (NCBI): domain Eukaryota; kingdom Metazoa; phylum Arthropoda; class Insecta; order Hymenoptera; family Platygastridae; genus Platygaster; species Platygaster orseoliae. The sequence goes on from JAPYZL010014017.1 coordinate 6,121, forward strand.
TTTCAAATTTATTTTTTTTAATTTTGGGAAAGCCCTATTATTTGCAAAATGTTTTAAATGTGACAAAATTTCCGAATTTTAGTATTCATTGGGGATTATTAATAATATTTATAAAATGAGCAAATTTTTACAATATTTGAAACTCTTGCTATCTCCGAAATTTTCGACATTTTTCAAATTTTGAAGGAATGTTCGGAATAACTGAAATTTTGAAAGTAAAATTGCTGAAATTGTCGAAGTATCTTTATTTTTATAATTTCTAAATTCCAAAAAACTTTTAAATAAATTTTGTCGACCGTTTTATGTTGCAAATTTTCAGAACGCTTGAAATTTCCAGAAATCCTTAAATTTTTCAAGTATTGATAACTTAAAAAATTTTGCGAAAGTCCTGTTGTTTGCAAAACGTTTACTGTAAAAATTGAATTTTATTTTAAGATGCGACAAAATCAAGGCACGTTTTGGTATTCACATATCATTTTGAATTTAGTCCATGTTCACAATTAATTTCAAGAAATGAAGTCTGAAATTAAGAAGATTCAACAAAATTTGAAGAAATCATTTTTCATTCAAGACATATCTTTTTGATTTGAAACTTGCTTGCTTGAAAATAAACTTGATAATAGACTGAATTCGAGATACTATTTGAATTTCAAGTCGTCCCTTAACTTTGTGGCATCTTCAAATAAGATTGATTTTTTAGAGTGTTTTAAATATAACTTAATTTCGAAATTTTAGCAATCATTGAAGATTATGAATAATATTTATGAAAAAAAGTGAATTTTTACATTATTGAAAATTCTGACAATCTCCAAAATTTTCGACATTTTTTAAATTTTGACGAAGTGTTCGGAAAAACTGAAATTTTCGAAATATAATTGCTGAAATTGTTCGAACGTTTTTATTTTCATTATTTCTTAATTTAAAAAAACCTACAAATAAATTTTGTTAATCACTTTTTGTTGAAAATTTTTAGAACGCTTAAAATTTCCATAAGTCTTCAAATTTTCCAACTATTGATAATTAGTTTAATAATTAGTCTAATAAATTTTCCGAAAGTCCGAATTTTAATAATCATTAAAGATTTTGAATAATATCCATAATAATGAGTAAATTCTTACAATATTGAATTTCTTGCGATTTTCGAAATTTTTAAATGTATGACAACTTTTTAAATTCCATTATTATCAATTATATTTCCACAATTTTGAAAATTGCTTGGATATTAGAATTATTAATTTAACGAAATTCAGTGAATTTCCACTTTGGAGGATGTCAGTCTTCTTGGAAATTCCAAAATTATAATAATTCGTGGGGTTTCTAGAGTGCGAAAAATTTATGAAATAAGGATGGTACAACGAAATCTTCTAAAATTTTCCAAATAACGTAAATTTTGAAATTACCAAGTTTAACATGACATCTGAAATTCCGAATTGTCCAAATTTTAAGATATTCACAATTTTTCTGAATTTTTCCTATTTTGCGATTTTTGTGAATTCATATAGAAGACTCAAAATTCATCTTATTCTCCAATTCACTGAACATGAAATTTTTGAAGTATAAATAAGAAAAATGAAAAATGAGAAGCCATTTTCGAAACTGCCTAGGCGTGCCAAATTCAGTAATCACTGATCAAAAGTCGGTTTAAAAAAAATCCAGAAAAAGCCAGAAATTTTTTTCGTAAAACGAAAAAGAACCCATTTTTTCCGAATTTCTGTCCTAAAATCCAATTGAAACACTGTTTCTTTTTTAATTATTATTATTCTTTTTTCAAAATTATCACAGAGCACCTAGGAAAAGAGCTTTAGAAGCCAAATAAAAAATACTGTTAAAAATAACAAGCACAACACACGGGTTTTACTTGATACATAATAAAGAAGCCGCGTGACGTGCAAAAGTAAGAGGGGTTTGTAGAGTGGTCGGAAGTGGATGTATTAATGTTGCATTTCTCCCTGCCACCCGACATCAGGTATCCTCGTTGGACCATTTTGCAATTGCTCTAATGCACTCCAAGTGTCGTAATCTACTAAGGCTGTCACTTTACCCAACAGCCTCCCGCGACTTATGTTACCGCGCAATTCGATTTCTTATCTTGTTCAATTTCGTAATATGCTTATCATATCCCCAGAGTAACAGTCATGAACGTTACTTTGGCGAGCGAGGTAATTATTTTCATACCCGAAATTTAATTACAACCATCTCTCTTTACTCCCTCACTTCAAAAAGAAACAAAAAATTTTACGTCTAATGATGTCTCGAAAATTGAAAAACCCAGAGACGATCTCTTTTATGCCTGGGCGCAATCACTTTGAGTACATCGACATTGACGATGCGTCAAGTACAGTTGTGGGGGCTATAAGAATAAGAAGAATGGGGAAAGAAAAATTCGATGGTTAGGGTAAAACACTGAGTTGCGAACACGGTAATGCACTCGATGTTGTTGAAAAGAGAGTGGCGAGGAACGACGAAAAGGAAATCGAGGAGGTTTACTTAAGAATACTTAAGTTGAGCCATCCAGCGTCCACTTCAGCCCTTTTCTCGCACTTTTGGCCTAAAAAGAAAATTCCCGATCTATTGATCTTTTCTCCGCGCCCTTTCCCTGCACTTTTCTTTCGCCTACCGAATAGCCCAACTATTCCATTAACAACTCACGCTGTTTGGTAAATTTTCACACTGACAGAAGAGTCTAACACTTTTTATTAGAAAACGTAGTAATAGGGGATTGAGATGAAATATTATATAGAAAATTTTACTGTATACAGTATTGTATTATTCGAAATATTCGTATTGTAGTCATTGGTATATAATATAGTAGTTGTAGTTGTTTCAAGTGAAACTCATATAAATGTATAGGAATACTTATGAAAAAATGTAGAAATCTAAATTACAATTAGGTTATTTTGTATGTATTCTATATTAAGTACTGTTTTTTACTGAAGTGAAAAATACAATATGTTTGGCATTTTTTACTATATATTAACTTATTATTGCGATATTTGACGTTTTACTATAGATCTCGAAAAAAATACTGAAAATCTCGGGAAATTCGATAAGTCTATAGAAATACTAGGAAGTCTTCAAAATTTTATAAATACTGAAAAATGCCCGAAATACTGCAAGTTTGTCAATATTCAAAAATTACGTAAAATTTCAAGAAAAATATAGTGTCTAGCTGAAAATCATATAAAAATTAGAGAAATACTAACAAAATGTTATAATTACTAAGAAAAAATACGAAAATACAAGAAATCTATAAGATATTAAAAATTTATGTAAATGTTGTTCTTCTTGACACATCTGAAAAAATACTGAAAATCTTGGGAAATTCGATAAGTCTATAGAAATACTAGAAAGTCTTCAAAATTTTATAAAAACTGAAAAATGACTAAAATACTGAAAATTAGTCAATATTTACAAATTAAGTATAATTTTAAGTAAAATAGCGTATATTAAGAAAATTAGTAATAGGAGATCAAGATGAAATACAGTAAATTTTACTATCTACAGTATTGTATCATTCAAAATACTCGTATTGTAGTCATTGGCATAATTACTTTGTGTTAGTTCATGATTTTTCACCTGCTGAAAAATATGAAACCATTATTTTTTTATTCGTTCGTGATTTTACTCCGGCTTAAAAATGAAAATTGATTATTAATTACAGTCTTCTATAGCTTTGAAAAAAATATTTTTTCGTGTTTGTTTATGATTTTTCAATTGCTGCAAAAATTTGAACCATTATTTTTTAATTGGTTCGTGATTTTACACCCACTGAAAAATGAAAAACAATCATTTATTTCAGTCTCCTAGCTTTGAAAAAACTATTATTTTGTTTGTTTATAATTTTTCACCTGCTGTAAAAATAAGAGCTATCATTTTTTTATTTGTCCGCAATTTCACACCCGCCGAAAAATAAGAAACGATCATTTATTTTAGTCTTCTGGCCTTGAAAAAATTTATAGTGTAGTAATTGTAGCTGTTTATAGTAAAACTCATGGTGTATAGTAATATTTATGAAAAAATGTAGAAATTATGTTCATGTAAGGTAATTTCCCTTATTTTGTATATTGATATCTGTTATTCACTAAAGTAAAAAATACAATACGTTTAGTATTTTTTACTATATGATTGCGATATTTAATGAATTTGAAACTTTCTTCAATTTTGTGACTTTCTCTGATTTTCATTATTGTGATACTGATATATGAAATGCTACTTCAATTTAAATGAGATCTTTTCTTTGAAATGTTGCTTTTGTAATTTTTCATTAATATTGTTGCAAGATTAAAATGTTAATATTACTCTATAATTTCTTACTCTAACATTACTGGAATATTGCTGAAATATGTATGCAACATTGCACGTGCAATTATGGGGGACATTTTCATATTGCAGAAACGTTTCTGCAGTCTTCCTGCAAAATTCCTGCAACGTCACTGCAAGATGTAATATTTCACTTGCAATATATTAATTCTAAATTCACCTGATTTCAAAGACAAAATTTCGATTGCTTTGTAAAGTGGGATTCGAGAATCCAAAATCCTGCCAACTTTTCGACGAGTGCATTGAAATCGCGTTCGTAATTACGGCGAATTCGGGATTACGCGGCGGGCGTAACTCGAATTCGAGCTACTGATTACACACTTCAAGTCCGTGACCATCAAAGCACGCGAATGAAGACATCCCAATTCGCATTACTGTAATCCAATATCGTTCCATATCAGCTCAATAATGAAGCTTCATGCACAATGCTTCATTTGAAATTCAATTCCTTTACCGGGCACATAAGTCTTCATTACACGGCATTCGGGCGAAAGCTCTGCATCAAATTTTCAGCGAAATCCGAAATTGTTTTGACCCGATAAACGAATGAATTCCCGAAAGTTTAGATAATTAATTGATTATACCAATCTATGAAATTGATGTACACACTAAGAAGAGAATATTGTAATTGTTACAATACTGTATAGTCAAACTTTGTACTTTTTGCTAGATAATACAGTAATTTTTGCAACATAATGTTATCAATATTGTCAAATGATATTGGAGCAGTAAATATATTTTTTTGTTAAAATTCATTTAGGTATTTCGTTTTTTACAATATGTCATTGTAATCCTTAGATTTAAAAAAATGCAATACAGTTTTGCAACTATACTTACATAGTAATATCTGTCAGTGACTATTATTATTCGAAAAAAAGATAGAATATGGTAAATTTTACGATATACCATGAATTTTCGACATGCATATTTTTACATGTACAATATTTTTTCTCTGAACATGAAATATATTTTACCAGCTGAAAAACAAGTTGTAAAAGTTAAAATATTATATTACGTATTTCACTATACACAGATATCAGATTCTTTGTAATAATAGAGTAAAAATTACAATTTGTAAAGTATGATTTGCATGTGTAAATTTGAAAGTTTCTGAAATCGTATAGTAAAAACTATCATACATATTGTGATTTATACAATATGACGATTTTACTGTACAATATTGTAATAAGCAACATAATTATTGCAAATTTTGCAATATATCTGTCAAAAAGTACAAGATTTTTTCTTCGTGCATTTTGTAAAACTGCAAGTTTTTCCGATTTTTTAGAATTATTAAGGACTTTAAAAATCATGAATTTTTTTAATCTTTTGAAATTTCTTGAACTTTCATCACATACATGAAAATCAGAGAGAGTCACGAAATTGGAATAGGTTTCAACTTTCCTGATATTTTCACAATTTTTTAAACTTGAAGATTTTGGATTCTAACAATAATATTGTATTATAAAACAGACGAATGAATTCCTAAAAGTCAAGTAAATAAATTAATTCTACGAGTTTTTCGAATTTACGAGAATAATTAATGTCATTGAATATAATAAATGTTTTTTAATCTTTGAAAAGTTCTTGAAGATTCATCACACACACGAAAATCAGAGAAAGTCACGAAATTGGAGAAAGTTCAAACTTCATCAAATAACGCAATTATATAGAAAAAATATAAAAACATACTATATTTTTTAATTTAGTAAATAACAGATCTCGATTTACCAAATATGGGACCTTACATGATCATAATTTCTACATTTTTTCGTAAGTATTACTAAATAGGTATGTAAAGTAATTTTTATAATAAAAATATTTATTGCTACAATATTTACAGTATAGTGTTGCAAAAACTGCTGTATCATCAAGCAAAAAGTACTATATGTCTGAGTGCTTCCCATTTACTATACAGTATTGTAATAACCACAATATTTTTTTCTCAGTCCATCACGTCACAGAAGCTTCGGGGCATCAGTATAACGTACTGGCATTCGACGCATAATTAAGGCCAAGCGATCCCTTCAATCCAGAGTACCTCATGTTCGCGTTTTCTTCTCGTCGACGACGAGGACGTCGACCGTTGACGACACATGTTCACGGTCCCGGGACTTTTGACCAGCCCCGAACGACTGCAATTGCCGCTATAGTTCTCGTTTCGATCGACACGAGTTGGACATTTCGCTGTCGACACGATTGGGGCTGGATTGAACGGCGACATTTCGTTCGATTACATTTCCATCCGTCTGCGAATCTTCCCCCTTCCCCTCCCCCCTCATCCATTTTTGCTGTTTCTCCAAGGTACAGGAAAATTGGAGTTTTTCAAGGGCTTTATATAACTTTAGTATATTGAAGCAATTGTTCCACTTCCATTGGCCACTGTCATAAAAATATCGTCAATTTCGAGAGACAGGATTTGTTCTTGAATTCAGGAACTGCACTGTACGAAAATTGATTGAGGTTCAGGGGGCCTAGTTATTTCCAGAAACAGAATTCCCGGATATTTCCCGGGTGATTTTCTCACATTATTTGTATTGAATAGTCCATAGAGAAAAAAAATCATAACTGTAACGAAACACACTGTAACGTAATTATTTATGGATACTTTTTTATTAAACAAATTTTTTGTTTTCGTTGATTGTATATTATTTTATTATATAATTTTGTAGTTTTTTGAGGCAATAGTCTCTGTGTAGATTGTGAGTATTTTATGGATTCCGAGTGTTTTGAGTATTTTTACAAATTGTAAAGACTTCTAGAACTCTATGCTCTCAAAGCTCAAGTTTATGAGATTTCCAATATTTTTATAGATTTTACAGAAAATAATTTCTACATAAAATTTCAGTATTTCATAAATTTCAATTATTATCAGCCTTTAGTATTTTTTACCATTTATAAATCTTTGTAGCAATTTGTAAGATTTTTATAGATTTCTAATATTATTATGGATGACTATGTAGATTTGCAGAATTTGATGCTCCTAACTTCAAAGTTTCATAGATTTCTAGCACTTTAGTATTTCTTGTATTATTTCAATATTTATACGATTCAAAGCAATTCAAAGGATTTTCTGATATTTTCGTGGATTTCTGTATAAATTTTTAGAATCAGATACTCTAGGAGTTCAAGTTAGGGGAAGGTGGGGCAAGACGGGGAGTTGGCAATAGTTAAGAAGCTATGCAGTGAAATCCAGCCGAGATCGTGTGAACTAAGTCGGTAAAGTGCCTGAGTGTAATTTTTGCCTGAACCAGCTGAGTTTGTCAGTTTTCAAAAAAATTGTGACAAGGTGTGTTGTTCTGAAGCGTCTGGTGGAACTTTTTTCGGATTTTTATTTGCAAGTAAGTACTAGAAAGTTAAATACTATGCATGAACGCGTTTTACTATGTTAAAGTACACCTCACTACGAACAAATAAAGCTCTCATTCACGAACGTATCATTAATTGTCAGCGTT
>JAPYZL010014056.1:0-12426 GCA_030522825.1 Platygaster orseoliae
CTATGTTAAACGTCATTATTAATTCTACCGCTTATTGTCTATCACTATCATAAATGATCCAATATTAAATATTATTTAAATTAAGGGCGGGTCGAAGTATCCCGCTCTTCACAGTGGCATGAGATAACTCTTATTTAAAGGGTTAAACCTTTAAAAAAAAGAAGAAAAAAGTGGTTAAATGTCGCGCTTGCGCGGCACGATTGGGAAACGGAATGGAGTAGTTGGAACGTGGGCCACTTTGGTAGTAGTCGAAGAAGCTTCTGGTGCACAGTGTCTCGCCCAGTCTCGCCGCCGCGTTCTACGACCTATACCTGACGCGACGTGTGCACGCGCCGCGTTTTCTCAACTTTGCGGGCGCAATTTCGCGGTAACAGAATTCATAAATCCTCTTGTAATGTCATCTTTTACATTACTTGTGGTGTTACATACTATTACTCTTTTGAGTTTGCTGAAATGAATGAAGTTCTTGGAATTTTTTATTAATTATAAAATAAATTGTCTTGGGATACGAAAACTTTTTCAAACACTCAAGATTGTGTTTGTCGTTGTAATATTTCATGTAATTTTTATTTTTTCTTTCTAGAGAGTTCATTTGGATTATTTTGAATAATAATTTATTTATCATTTCGTGTATAACATACCAGTGTATTTTTATTTAAAATTATTGAATTTGAAACAACTGATAATTTATTGATAGATTTTACTTTATGAAGTTGTGTTAAATGAATGAAGTTTTTAGAATTTCCAAGTAAAAGTGAGAGAAATTATTTTAAAATACGAAAACTTTTTCCAACACTTAAAATCGTGTTCGGCGTTTCGTTTTTTTGGAAGGTTTTTAGTGAATGTTATTTGATGAATGTTATTCAAGTTTGATAATTTAGGATGCTTTTTTGGATTTTGTGAAATGAATGAGATTTTTTTAAATTTCAGAGTAAAACTTCGAAAAATTCGGTGATCTTGGGCGTCGTAGTCAATTTTCAAATAAGTTGTTCTTTTGGTTCTGTAAGTTTTCAGATGATGATAATTCAATTTTTTTTTATGAAATTGAGATATTTTTCATAACTTTGCCGAGTTTTTAGAAATAAATGAAATTTTTTCGAATTTTGGAGTAATATTGCAAAAAAATGATTGATCTTGTGTGGCGCTATCAATTTTCAAAATAGTTGTTTTTTTTTGTTGTCCAGGTTTTCGAATAATTATAATTTAATTTTTTTTGCCATGCTCGGTAAACTTTTTGGACTGTTTCAAGTTTCGAAAAATGAATAAAGTTTTTTGAAATATTTACATAATGATAATGAAAGTGCTTATTCTGAAGTACAGTAACTTTGCTTTTCGAAGATCGTTTATGGCGTTGCAAATTTCAAAGTTAGTTCATTTTTTTTGTTTTGAAATCGAGAAAATTTTTAAAGCTTTTCCAAATATGATTAAATAAATTTGAATTTATCGAATTTTCGAGTAACACTGCAAAAATTTGGTAATATTGTGTTACGTAGTCGAATTTCTATTTAGTTTGTTTGTTGTACAGGTTTTCAGGTAAACACTATTCAAGATTTTTTGCAAAGGAATTAGCTTTTTTGGCTTTTTCAAGTTTTGTAAATTTAATAAAATTATTTCGAAATTAATTTTTGAGTAATATTCCGAAAAATTGTATAATCTTGTTTTTAATATTCAAGTTGGTTGGTTTAATTTTTTTTTGTGCAGGTTTTTAGATAAATGTTATTTTATTAAAAATTTTTTTGTAAATCAAGAGAATTTCGTTGACTTTTTTAAGTTCTATTGAGTAAATGAAATTTTTTCGAATTTCAGAGTAAAATTAGAAAAAATTGTCGGTCAGTTAATTTTTTTGTTTTACAAGAAATAATTATTATTCTGTGGTTGTTTCTGCGTTCAGATCAATTTTGGAGATTTTTTTAATTTTGTAAAATTAATGGTTATTTTTTTATCTGGAGTAATACTACTAAATATATGTACAAGTATGTTATTCGTAACATTTTGTAGTATTTTCTAGTATCTATATATAGTTTTCTAGTGTTTCAAATTTTTATCTATTTCGCCAGTTTTTTTCATTTTTGTAAAAATGCTATCATCAATATACAATTTTAGAACTTTTTTTTTTTAATAAATATCTGTTTTATTCAAAAAATTAATAGTTTTTTAGAATAGTTTTTTTATATTTGAAGTGTTTTAATTGTTTTTTATACAGATATTCAAAATTATATTCGCTTGTGTTTAAAATTTACAAATTTTTGCAGAATCTATATATTTTTCGTATACAGAGTTTCGAATAATTACTCTTACATAGTTCTTTTGAAAATCGCGTGGATTTAAAAGTTTTTTTCTAATTTCAGAGTTACACTGAAACAATCTTTTTCATAAATAATTCAGTATCATTCTACCATATTTCGATCATATACCATGATGACAGAGTTAAGCCTGTTATCATGATATCATTCGTTTTTGTTACAAAAAAATTATTTTTCAATGTTTAACTACATGAATCCAATAATTCTGTGACCTGGAAAACCGCAGAAAATTTTTTTTTTTTTTTAAGTTAAAACTAAACAATGAAGATTTTACTCTCTGAATTACTTACGGTGAAATTTTTTTTACAGAAAGTAAAAATTTCGAGTAAAGAAATTTTGACAAACAAAAGAAAGGAATTTGATTGTTTACAGGGAAATTTCATTATCGTAGATTTAAATTTGAAGGCGAAACATTTTAATAAAAAATGTAATGAAAAATGAAATGAAATTCAATGAAGTTTTATAGGGAAAAATTGTAAAAATTAAGATTTTGCTCTTTGAATTCTTTACAGTGAAACTTTATTCCTGTAGAGTGAAAATTAAAAAAGCAATAATTTCAATAGGAAATCGTAAAAAAAAAGAAATTTGACAAAAAGTTTCATGGAATATATATTTAACAATACAAGTTTTGTTCCTTACATTCTTTACATTGGAAATTCACTCTTATAGGGTGAAAATTTACTCCAACATAGAGAACCGTCAACGTTACAATATTATTTATAGAAGTGTATTTTCAGATTTTAAGTATTTCAAGAACTTCTAGAATTTTTTATTTCTGTCACCTTATAAAATTTCGTAACATATTGTGGTAATTTTATAGATTTTTGTGTATTTTTATGGATTGCTTTGAGGTTCATTCGAATAATGCAGCATTTTATGCCCAACAGTGTATAAGTTTGAGATAAAGGTTCAATTTAATCCATCATAATGCAACATTGAGTGCCTAAGAATATATAAGCTTTAGATGTTGATTCAAATGGGGCAACAATAAATTAAAAATGATATATAAGTTTGAAAAGGCTACTTCGACTTTTATCAATCATGATATAGCTTTAAACGACCAACAATGTTTTAGTATGAGAGGTTTATTTGAATTTTATCAATGCATCAAATATGCAACATTATATTCCCAGTAATGTATAAGTATGAGAGGAAGACTCAAATTTCATCAATCATGATACAGCACTGAGTGCGTAATAATGTAAAGTTTGATAGGATTATTTAAATTTGATATTGCAGCATTGGATACCCAATAATGTATGAGTTTCAAAGTATGATTCAAATTTTATGATGCAGCATTGAATTCCCAATAATGTATAAGTTAAAAAAGACTGATGCAAATTTCATGAATCATGGTGCATCATTAAATGGCCAATAATGTCTTAGTTTGAGAAGTTGATTCGAATTTCATCAATGCATTAAATGCAACATTGAATGCCCAATAATGAATAAGTTTAAGAGGTTTATTCGAATTTCATAATATTGCATTGAATGCCTAATAATGCATAAGTTCCAAAGCTTGATTTAAATCTCATAATGCAGTATTGAGTGCCCAGTAATAGGTAATTTTCAAAGCTTGAGTCGAATTTCATGATTCAGCATCAAATGCCCAATAACGAATAAACTTTGGAGGCTGATTCGAATTCCGAATTCGCAGAGACTGTAAACAAGGTGGCGGAAAGGTTGCTCGAACTATTCAACATCGAGATGCTGGTGTGTCTGATAAACCTCAAGATTCTACCTCACAATGGACAAATTGGTCAGGGAAATGGAGCAAGTGTCACGGATTCAAGGCAGTTCTGGGTTTACTAGCCATACCAGATGTGCAGCGATGGTCGTTTGGTCGTATCACACAGCAACACCAACAGATGCTGGAACGGCAACCACGGTGACAAGTGAGATGGGGTTCGATCTTATTCTAAGACACAAGATATGTAACGTGTGACTCGAAATTTGGGTAGTGTCTTCAATCCAGACTGAATTTTCAGATAGAATAGTATGATAAATAGTATTTTTTAGGGTTAAATAGCATGTTAAAACTGGACTGAATATCAATCTAGTTTTCAGACTTAGCCAAATCAGGACATGATTAAAAATTTACTTTATGTCTTTAATCTGGATCGAATATCAATATTCAATAGTATTTTAAATCCGGACTGAATATTAACCTTATTTCCAGACGCAATAAAATCAAGACACTACTTGGAGTGTGAATAATATATAGAATCTCAGCTGAAATTAGGGATTTAATAGTATTTGAAATATAGACTGATTTAAAATTTTGGTTTAAGACGCAACAAAATGGAAACATAACTTGTAATTCAAATAGTATCTTAAAACTAGAATAAATTTGAATCTTCCTTTAAGACGCAACATATTTGAGGCATGGTTAAAATTCAAATAGTATCATAAATTTGGACTAATATAATGGATTAATTTTATGTATTTTAAAAAATTTGACATCATTTTAAATCTGGACTGCATGTAAATTTTATTTCAACAGGCAACAAAATTAAGGCACGATCTGAAATTTAAATATTACAATTAAATTGAGTCTAGATTCAAAATATACTATTCGAGTTTCGAATCGTCACTTAATTTGTTTGCAATTTAAAGTAAGATTGATTTCTTATATGAATTGAAGAAATCAGTCTTCATTTAAAACATTTTTATCATCTTGATTTCAGATACTATTCGAATTTGAAGTCGTGCCTTATTTTATGTATTGCATCTTATAATTAGATCGTATTTTTATATGACACACTAGAGAAGAAAAAAAGGAAAATAAGTAGGTAATTGCAGATGATTTGATCATAATTATAACCAGGGGGAAAAAATTATTCATTTTTTCAGTTTGGCCATATCCCCTGTTAAATAAATAGTATAGCATATTTCAGTTTTTGGTAAATATTTGCTGGTTTTTTTTTTATTCCTACAATTTGTCTATAAAATTATTAATCTTAGCTACTTTTGTTCTAAACCTTTTTCCAAGTCGAAAAAGTGTGAAATTTCTTCAATTGAAAAAAAAGACGAGAAGATAACTCTATCCAAGATAAATGAATAATTTAATTAGGTATTTCGTGGCCTTTAGACTTGATTTGATCAAACCAAGTGCAACGTTTTGCGATGATTTCAGAAGTATCAAAATTTTCTGACATTTTTCTGTCCCGAATTCGCCCTACTCATATTATAACATAGCAACGTCTACATACGAAATAGATATATAAAAAACTACTATTCGATCATATGGCGCGATACCTTTAGCGCGACAATACTGCAACCTGTGACAAATAAATGCCTGAAACCCCTTTTGAAACATATAAAATGACATCAAGTGGGCCGTCGAGCGCTTTTCAACCCATCAAGACTGATATGTAGCAGGTGTATTTTTGCATGGCATTTTAGTTACTACTTTTGAAGGTAAAGTAGAGTTAGAAAGTAACGGTTTCACCATCAATTTGCTAACAGCGACGCTCCCTTTGATATCTGTAAGTTTGCATCGCGTACTAACGTCAAAATTGGTGAGTATGCTCGCTTGGGGCAATAAACAAATCACTCAAATTTCAAAAACTTCAACGGGTTTAAAAATTTATAAAAATAAATACAAAAATGAATATCGATTTCAAGCAGTAAATATAACACTAAAAAATTCAGCGCCGTAAGAAATCGGAAGAGTCAAACAAAACTGCGAAATACAACAAAAAAGAAATTTCTGCAATATTAAATCAATCGTATCGGCAAAAAAACATATTCTACTCACCCACGATCGTGAATAAATGATTTTCTCCTGATTGAATTTTATTATTCATAATCTGAATGCTTTTTGAGCTGTTAAATTATTCAATCCCATTTCTAGCAATGATTCGAATTCTCTGAGTATTTCGTATTTAATTATACTGGAAAAGTACCTATGAGCAGGGTTTCAGTGAATAATTTCGAAAAAATGCGATCAATTGCAATAATGAAATTTTAATTGAAACTGATAGAGATTACTAATGGAAAAATAATTATAAAAGTTCAGAAATTATGAACAAATGTGATCGAATTTGCGTAACACTTTTGACGATTTCCACTGGTATACAAATCTTCAACACACTGTATTTAAGTAAGTTTTTTTTTCAACATGGACGTTTTTCAGAAAATTACAAACATTAGAATATTTACAGAACACAACGCTGTGGGAAGATATTATTATTGCATCAAAGTCAGTGCGAGAGAATGTAACCCACATTATTTTTCGACTTACTATCGATCAACGAAATATGTTTGTATAGAAAAAAACAACTATAATAACATTTTTCCCCAAAAATCTTCAACGGATTATTCATTGTTGCAGACATTGAACATTTTCATTCTGACATTTACGTCTTGTTTTATTTTTAATTGCCAATTCGTACTGCAAATGATAATTTCACATCAATTCCGAGTTTTGCAAGAAGAATTAAAATCGCCGTAAGTACATGTTATGAAAAATTTGAATTTCGCGAGAAAGTGTGAACGAGTATCTAGCGAATACTATGTGTGTGTGTCAATAAGAGACCAATGAAAAGTTCAGAAAATGGCGGGAATTCTAATTCATATATTCGGATTCACATTTCCTAGGAAAAAACAAAACAATCAGATTTCAATTATTGGTATAACGACCGACGAAATGAAAAAGTCTATAAAAAAACATCAATCCACCCTTTTACTATTGAAATCACAAAAAAGAATATTTTCTAAAATTTATTGGGCAAATATTGTTTACCAAGCATTTCGGTTATGTTCACTGGCAATTTTAAAACAAGTAAGAAATGTAACGAAACATGTAATCATTTTTTCTTTTCTTTTAAAAATTTTTTTCTGTATTTTTAGATGCTCAAAGATCCGATAGCAATAATGTTGATCTTCTGGGACATTTCGCGACTATTTTTATTATGCCTCATTTGCAATATGATGACTTGATGACCAATGAAAACGCGGAAATTGCAAATGCTATTTACTGGTCAGAATGGTACAACTTTGCAACAAAGGAAAAAAAAAGGATGCAATGTTCATAAGAGCCAGATGTCAAATACATGAAGGATTAAATGCTGGTGGTTTGTTTCGAGTCTCGCTTCACACTTTTAAATGGGTACAAATAAATTTCCTAATTCTCCGGATGATCATAAACGACAATTTGTAAGAAACAGAAAAAAAAGTTAATTTTCAAAAGGAAAAGGAACCAGTTGAAGAATAAAAAAGATGCGTAGAATAGGACCCGGGTGAGATGAAAAAGGACACGACAAGAAAGACTTCCGTGTCAACAAAAAAGTTCCGCGTTTCGTGTTTTACACTATTCTTGAGATTTTGAAATAATTGATAGATGGTTCAAATACAAAAACAGTAAATAAGAGGCCAGTTTTCTCATTTTCGAAAATGTATGAATTTCTGAAGTTTTGAACCTTCCGAAAACAGGGTAGAGTTAATTATCAGTATATGTAACTGTAAAAAAAAGAAGTAATGAAATTTTCTCAATCTATGAAGATACAAACAATGATAAGCTGATTGACTTGAAAATGATGATTTTTGTAAATAAGCGATGAATAAAAATATAAAAATAAAAAATGTGAAATATCTGTAAAAATGACCAAAATGACCAAAATATAGACGTATCAAATGGTTTTCGGTTAGTTTCCAAATTCAGGATTCTCGATTTCACTAACTCAAAAATAAAAGCAATTCTGTTTTTATAAAAATTATAACTGTAAGAGTTTACCAAGAATAACGAAAAAAAAAATCGGGAAAACATGTTGACTCAATAAATAAAAAAAATTTATATACATATAATATAGATATGATAAACGAAAATGTTGAAATTCTAAGAAATTTTGCACCCTGAAGCTACGAATTCCAGAAATTTTGAGAGAAGGTCATACATATACTAAAAAGTATTTCGAATCCTAAACAAACTAAAGAAATACAACAAATATAATAACTCTCTAAGAGAACTGTATTCTGAAAAATCTGAACTATCGCGTACGATTTTAAAGTTTGACATTCTAGACCATCGAACTGAACAGAAAACGTAAATAAAAATCTATAAAAATACCAGAAATCTATCAGAATACTATAAAACGTTACAAAATCGCATTAGCTCTTTGTAAATCACAAAAATAGTCAAAATCTACGTAGATTTTATTTTTCTAGATTGTTTAAAAAATGCCAGATGTCTATTGAAATAAAAATTCTAATTTTGTGAATTATGAATAAGGTCAAATACTAGACATTGAAAATGGCTGTTTTTAATACTGTTGCATCAAATACTAGATATTTTCAAAGTGAAACGGAATTCCTAGAAATCTGTAAAAATACTAAAAAATACGACATTATTGTCTTGTTAGCATAGAACGCATAAAAAACAAAAATTTTAGAAACTTAAAATATACGAAATATATCGTTCTTTGGGGATTTCACGATTTTGAATCTTTCACGATCAAATTTCGGTTATGAGATTTTTCAATTTTATGAATTTTCTATTTTCAAAGTTATATAAATTATGGCGTGCAGAATCGAACATTTTTCATATACGTGTTCTCAATATTATGGAACCTGATATTTTTTTTTAATAGTTTGGTTATTTATACGACTTGAAAGCTTTTCCTATATAATAAATTTCTGCATGTCTTTCTTAATTTAATGCTCTATGAGTCAACGTACTAGAAAATTTCTGAATTTTTTTCAATACACTTTCGAGAAAATAATTTCGTGACAGATTAAAAAAAACTCCTCCGTACTGTTTTTTTTTTGCCAACGCTTCTGTGCTACGTTAATATAGGTACATAATATATGCAAAATTCAACTTGTTTTTTATGTTAAAAATAGATAAAAAATGTACAATTATTGTTATTACTTTACTCGTTTCAGATTATTGGCACGGCTTATTCGTATTATTGTTTTGCAGATCAGGTTATGGAAAGATCGTAGATGAACCCAAAATAATAATTATTTTCACGAAACTGCTCTCACACTTGATTTTTTATGTAACAATGGCACAGAAGTGAATATATATTTTCAAGACCACCTTCATTCAGAATTTCAGAAAAGTTTTCCTCTCAATCAATCGTGCAACCTGAAGTCACTTCATTTTTATACAGGAATGGTTTTCGTTCAAAGACAAAACCGTCCCAATGATTTCAAAGATCCTATAATTCATTTTTGTAATATGCCAGGTACATTTCGTATTCGCAATAAGACTCTGTGACGTTGCGAGCGTATATATAAATCAATCTTAGTTTTCCTTTTTTTCTTCTCCTCCTTTTGTGAAACTTACAGAGTTTCGAAAAACGATTGGCACTATCAGTAGAGAACGTAGAACTGATTTCTTGCCGATATTAATGCTAAAATTATTTTCGTTTCCTCTTTGCACATCGACTATTGTAACACTTTGGATATCACTGTTTGGCGCAAATAACTAGTATTGCAAAGGGAGATGTCTAGCGAAAACAATTCTAATATCTTTACTTTGATTTCCGTCGGGTTTTTCCCCAAAGATAGAGCTATTGCATTGCAGTTTTTTTTTATCTATCTCGCAGAGATAGAGCTATCGCGTTACAGGTTCTCTTCTAGCGGGTATAAAAACCACGGCTAGAGCCGCTGAGTGAGCATTTTAGCATTCGGCATTTGTTAGTTTAGTCTGACGTTTTGTGTTAACGCTTTTCTAATTTTTTCGATACGCTTTGTAAGCGCTCGTCTGTTTTTTTTTCTTCGCGATACATTTTGTGAGTGTTTTTTTCCTTGCCAGTCGCTCCGTGAAAATATTGCGATTAGTTTTGTAAGTGTGTTTTCTTTGCCAGTCGTTTTATCAAAACATTGTTATTCGTTTTGATAATTTCGTTTAAAATATATACATGTGAAATTTATCTCTGACTTTGTAAAATATTTTTTCCAACCCAAATTTCTGTCTGGTCTCTTGCCTATGAGAGGCTAAAACCAGAACTTATATTTTTTGATTTAAGTTTTGAACCTCGAAACGTAACAACTCAATTCTTCTATCTATAAACACCTTATTCGATCAGACACATTTTCTAGAATTTTAACGCTTTCCACCATAAACTCGAAACTTGAAATGACTGACATTTTCTACGCTTCATGTATGAAAATGGACCAGCAACCACCGACTATAACGATTAAATGGTCGTTATTCTTGGTAGAGCTTCTCAACATTTCAAGCAAGCCAAAAAATCCGACTTGAAACGCACGCTTATTCGTAAAACCAATCCTCTGAAATACATTCCTATGACTTGAAAATTAACAAACTTTAAGTACTGTAAAATAACTAAATTTTTTTTTAAGTTACCTCGACACACGCAAAATCACAATTGTTTGAAAAACCACGGAAACGAATAATTTTTTTTACAAAAATTGTAAAAGAATTTGGGAACATCGAAAATCGATGTCCTGGTATATCGAAAAGTGGAAAAAAAGGGGAAAAAATTGATGACCGACGACTTCCTTTATTCAGGTCGTGAAAATATCTACCAAACGAACTCCTGTTTGATATTGGATTCCTTGTAGAAGTCTTCCTTGCTCGAGATCGACAGGACCATAAACGCCTCATGAGGACGTACACGGTACGCGATGGCCTCGTAGATCTCTATCATATAAACCTTGTTCTGTCGTAGAAAGACGGTTATTCGTATAATGTAATCTAGTTGACGCATGGTCTATTTGCTTTTTTTTGTCTTTAATTGTAAGTTTTCACGAGTTTCTGGATTTAGCGTTTCAGGTTTGTTAGTTAGTCGATTTTTTTTAATGATTCAGTCGAGGCATAGTGCAGTTTGAGCAGTGGGAAACGCGAATCAATGATTTGCCTTTGTTTGGTGGGGAAAATAAGACTTTTGCGATAGAGCAGTTTTCCAGAAATGTGATTGATTCGAAAAATGGAGGATTTATGTCAAGGTAGTTGTACTTTTCGGATAGATGAAAGCCTTCGCAAGTGAATGTTCTGCTTAGCTCCTGGTCCAGGGTTTTTTTTTAGTCCAAGGAAGTGTTTCGAACTTTAGTTTTCGATTTTTTATGTTGGTATATTCTAAGTGCTGTTTGAAGCAAAGATTTTTAGATTTGGTTCAGATACTTTTTTCATAAAATTTGAGGAAGTTTCAAGTTTTGGAAAACAAAATTCTCATCATGCATAATTATTGTTCAGACATTAAAGTGATATAATGAAATTTGGAAATACTAAAGTGTTTACATTTCACGATTTTTCGACAAGTTTTCAACGACAATTCATATTTATACATGAAAAAATGGTTCACAATCTTTTGTTTACACTAGAACGTTAATTAATTTATTTACAATGTAAATATATGTAAAGAAACTCATTGCATATTTTTTTATTATCATTTCATTTTCATTACTTTTTTAATCGAATAATTTTGGAAGAGTAGAAAAAATTAAACAAAAATTTTTATAATTCTAAGACGTCATGAGGCGTAGACAGCAAAAACTTTCAAAAGTGATATTTTAAAAATGTATTTTCCTAAACTTTACGAAAAATACCATATTCTATCTACGATATATGGGTTCTCTTCATAGTTGTTTGGGTTGCTGAGTAAAAACTTGACATTGTTTTAGTAAAATTCTTTCGTTGAAACAATGATTTAAAACAAATTTTTGCAAAATTTTTTTTCTACGACATATATGCCCATATCAAGGTTTTTCGGATTGCTTAGAACAAATTTTAAATCGTTCAGGTAAAATTCTTTCGTTTGAACATATCATTTAAACACATTGTAACGTATGCGCGCGTGAGTTCAATGCGTTACACGAATTTCCTGAGGGGAAATTCCAGAGCGGAATATGAGGGTTCAGCTTTCTTAAAACACGGGGTTTTTCTGGTAAAATTAGCCTTTATTTTAATGGGTCTACACTCGTGACGAAGTAAGCTCAACGCGACCGTGACGACTTGACTCCGAACACTGCCAAAATTGCACACGAAACGACAGGTGACCAGGTTGCAGACAAAATGGCCGAGAGACCGAGAGAAAACTACTGACGAAACGGTCAAAGACTGCCAACGCGACAGCAAAAGCTCCAACGCGACGGCGCACGTCGGCGATTCGACGCATTCAGCGCGACGATAGCACAAGACGGGATGCGCTCG
>JAPYZL010014059.1:0-22095 GCA_030522825.1 Platygaster orseoliae
GCCTTTTTTCTCGAGCGCAAGTGTATATAACCCCTTAAACGGTACATTTTTTGACTTAAACAATAGATTTTGAAATTGACCTTCATTTATACAATGTTTATTTATAGGATTATGCATGCTAAGCATTCACAGAAAAAAGATAATAAAAAATGAGAAAGAGATTTTAGAAAAAAATCTCAACAGATTCGCTGAAAGTCCACGTCGTTTGGCTTTTATCTAGATTTAGTTTTTGTAGTAAACTGTAAATTTTAACGGCGAAATATAAAATGTGGAGTCAGACTACATTTTTAAACTTTGCCCCTGCCTAATCAAAATCCTGCGTACGCCCTTGGCTCAGGCCTGAGTCTTCGCTTCTTGCAAGCTACGTGGTATCGACGACACTAAGGAGGGAGTGGAAAGTCACTGGTCCCGATTAATTTTGCCAGACTTCGAAAAGTCCATTTAAATTATTAATGAAAATCAGAAACACCCTTCGATAAGTCAATTTAAATTATAAATGAAATTCCAGGATCAGACTGCGAAAAGTAATTATAAATTATAAGTGTAAATCAGAACACAGATCTTGGAAAGTCAAATGAAATTATAACCAAAAAATCAACACCGACTTGAAGAAATCAAATTTATAAATGGAAATTAAACACCGACTTCGAAAAGCCAAATTTATAAATGAAAATTAAACACCGACTTCGAAAAGTCAAGTTTGTGAGTAAACAAACACTGATTCCGAAAACTCAACTTTATCAATTGCAAAAGTATTTCTATAGAGAAACGAATCAAGTTCGATAAGTCGCATTTTATTCACATTCCTTTTATTAATTTCATAACATTGTAAAAGTATGCATCGTCTATGTTAACATGCATAAATTTTTTTTTACAGTTCAATGTAAGTATTAATATTGTACGGTTTCTGAACTAGAATGCACTTGGTACATTTCTGATCAGACGTTCGCCGACTTGGAAACTTTTTCACTTTTTTTTCGGTGTTTTCACACAGGTGCATTTGAAAAAATCGTTATAGAAAGCCTGTCCTTTTTCGCTCAAAAATCGTAATATTTTTAACATCTTTAAATTTTTCCGCTGAAATTCCAACAACATTTGTTGATTTAGCGTTTTTTAAATTCTCAAAACTAACTTTGCATTCGGAAAAAATTTTCTTTGGTTCAATCTGATCACACAAATAGTAAACATGAACCTCACAGTTTGGGAAATATAATATTTTTACAGCTTTGCTTATTCAAATTTCTTCGAATTCTGTAGTGACGCTAAGGGTCACGCGTCTCGTCTCGTTCTTATATCCGTTCACTGAAATGCTCCGAAATAGAGAGCAACATGCTGTATAGCGTGTTCCACCTTGTATCTACCTCTTGTTTCAGAGTTTTTGGCAACTTCTGGACGTAAAGATCATGATCTTTTCGTACAGATGACCTAAGTCTTGCACTGCATTATTGAATCATGAACTTGAGGAATTAATTCCTCCACCGGAACCACCACCGGAATTCCCGCGCGCCGCGTATAAAAACTAGCGTCGTGAAAAAGGTAAGGCGCCGCGTTGGCCTATTAATCATGCATGGCTTTTTCCACGTTTGGCCATCGCGTCACCCGATTTCTATGAAATCAGATTATTAGAAGCCCGAAAACAATCTAGGTTTTTACCCATTGCGCAACATCACTTATCAAGTTTGAGAAAAGATTTTTAAAAAATGACACCCTAAAATTGTCTTATTACAATGAAATAAAATTGGAAAAAAAAATTTTGTTATCAAAAGTAACATAAAAATCATTATAGCACGAAGACTTTAATTAAGTATGAAAAAAACAAACAAACAAACAAACAAACAAACAAACAAACAAACACGCAATTTTCAATTATGAGATATCGGTTATGAGCGTTACTCTTCTCCACGGTGAATATTATTTGAAACTCCCTTTTTACACTTAGCTCGTAGTTGGTCGGCCACCTCGTAGTTGTAAAAATATTTTTGTCTATGTCGGGGTACGTGAGACTTGTACATTTGCCGCGCACATTGGCGGAGGTAATTATGACTGAGACAAAATCTTCAACGAATGTGGTGATTATTATAACCTCTCTCTCGGCAATCGCCTTTCACTGGGAACTGGCACATTTCGTCCCCTCGCAGAGTGAAGTCTGCATTTCCAGTGTTCCAATCGATAATAGAATCATCCGGTTGGTCGACGTATTCTTTTTGCAGAAGTTGTTGCACGCTTTCTATTTTTCAAACACGAGAAACAGCAGATTGTGAAGAGTCCAAAAAGCGCGACAAATGGGTCGCTGAAAATTATGACACGACCGAAGACTTTCACACTTCTTGTCTCCAAGATGGACTGCATTCAAACACCCAACGCCGATAAGTGAACAGAGTGTTTAGAATGGCGAATTTTCCGATGCTGCGCGAAAATGTGACAAAGCAGTCAGGTATTTTGATTGGCGGATGGAACTTGATAATTAACCTGACGAGCCTAAACCATCCATGCAAGATATGCATTCGGCCTTTTTGTTAAACTGAGCAGCTTCCCAAAGTTTTATGTTGTTGACATAATGTGTTTCGTGTCGCCGAAACTGTATAAAAGACGATAATTGCAGTATTCTCTTTCCTACTCGTAGTGGTTTCTCTTTCTCATTGTACGCTGATCTGCCTTTCCGGTAAACACTTTCTTTGAAACACATTAAAATTCGTTGACAACTTTGAGAGACTCGTACGCCAACTTGATTTGGTCATAATTAACCGAGACTAAGCGATTTGAAAATATCGCTGCAAAATAATAGATAATATATTAATAGATAATAAATAAATTGGCCTCACGTTGGGTGCCAATTTTTTTCTGTGACGAGCGAACTCGGAACAGAGAGGACCTTAAAAGAGAATTACTTCTTTCAGACACTTAAAACCTCCGTTAAAAATGTGGGACTCGGAGGAAAGGGAAATTTCAATAACAACCCATGTACACCTTTTAAAATCTTATAATTCTATATAAATCAAAATGAAAAACAATCCCGTGAAAGATAAAGAACCGCGGACGAGCAAGTTCTTAACCCGACACCAATGTATTATATTCGAACTCGGTCTTTATGTCAATGTCTTCTTACTACATGAAACGTACGTCAATCTGATTGAACAAAATCTTTCCAATATCCTTTTCTAATATCCCGCAATCTAAAACTCCCAATCACTTTCTATAACATAGTTGTCAAAAATTCTCTCTTAACCCCTCGTTGATTGCTGCGGGCGAACGAGCGCTGTGCGGCGATTTCCTAGGGCCATAGACGCCTCGGGAACTTTTTTTGAAAATGGAGCAAAGGCTCAAATAGGGACGATCGCGCTTAGATGGCTTTGTGTCACTTGGTGACGGAAAAAGGCGGCGATTAAGCCGTGATATTTATTTACAGTTGACATTAAATATTTGCAAAATTTTACAAAAGTATAATAAAAAAAAAAAAAAATCTCGCAGTTGACTCACAACAAGCGAACTTTCTCAGACCCTCTTTTTCCTTAGTTTTTTAACGCCGAGTCCAAGATAATTCGCAACGTCTGTAAAATCTCCTGAATCCGATCAGCTTCTCGAAGAATGTCTGCAATAGTCATTCCCTCTTTATCTTTTTTTTTCCTTTCCAAACAACTCGTGAGCTTTTTCAAAAAAAGCTGAGCATGAAAAATTTGCAGTATTCTCCTCAACCCAAGGCCACAGATAATGCTTGTAATTCTGGAAATATAACTTTGCAGATAGTTGTTTGTCCGATGTTTTCGGTGGAAGACGCTCAATCTTTCTACAATTGGACCCCACTCGCTTCTCCAATAATGGAAAAATTTTGTCAACGGTACACAAAGGTCTTGCGGACACGTTTCAACAATACTCTCAAAACTTTTTTTGATCATGTTCGAGGGTAAATAAGCTATAACGCCCAGCCTCCAAATAATCGTGCCACACTTTGCACTTTTCAAAATGTCTTTGGCAATTTTTTGTTTGCCTTGCTTTCTCAGAGCCTGCAATCAGCGGCGGATCGAGAAAATTTTTTCGGGGGGGGAGGGGTTTGAGAATTTTCATGTTTTGATTTCTAAAAAAAAAAAGGTTATCAAAATCTCAAATTTGATTTCTTAAATAACAAAAAAAATTTCGGGGGCGGGGTGAAACTCCCAACCCCCCCCCCGGGATCCGCCCCTGCCTGAAATGGTGATAAGTTTTGGATTGGTACAGAAGTTTCTTGTAAACAACGAAATTACATTAAAGCTTGTAAATAACTAAAACATTAATTATTGATGAGTACTTATTGATATTGAGTTTTGATATTAATACGCACAATTATTATATTTTTCCGTAAGGTATTGCTAGCTTAATCTAGAGCTGACACAACCAATGAAATGATTGAAGCATACTTTGTAAATGTATTTCTTGTGGTTGATAATTTATTGTATTAAAATTTATTAAGCGTTCGGAGTATATCCGCATGTTAATAATGGTTTCTTTTCGTGCGGTTGTCCTAGCATAGTGTTAAACAAACACAACTGGCAATATTAGAAAAAAATAAAAATGCAGGATATTTGAGTTTGAAATTTGCTAGGGGGAGTTTTGAAGATCTGGAAAAATTTTAATGGTTCTGTAAATTTTCAACCGATAAGCGATGAGGAGGGAGAAACATGTAAAGTAATCATGGAAAAACGACTATTTGTGAGATTCTACAACTCTGCAAAAAGTCGTAACAGAGGTGTAGGCTGAAACATGCTCAAAATTTCGGCGCCCCACTTCCACGTTTCCGACCGCGTCTCAAATTGTGCTTTTTGCAGATTCGGCCTTTTATACTAAATCCGCGAAACCGAAAGAATGACAAAGAAATATAAAATATAAATATGATGCGAAATCAACAAAACACAGGATATTACAAAACTTGATAAAAAACTAAAAATTGAATGGAATTCAAGTAACTTGGTGTTATGTATTGAAAGACCTACAGGTGTCTCCTATTCCGGAGACTATCGAGGAGAGGATGAAGTCAATGAGACACGTCACTGCGTTATATCAGTATATTAACACAACATGAAATCCGATGAGAGAAAAATATTAAATACAATAAAAAGTCCGTCTTGGCGGATTCCCCAGAATCGTTGTTCGGCCCCACAGACAGTTTTTGAGAAGCTCCGCGGCCGTGAGGGGTCTGGGCAACCGGTATAAGGGTACTAGTTCTCTCGGCATGTCTTGTCCAGGCTCGCGCAAGAGAACTTCCTCCGAACGGGGGGATATAGGCGGGGACGCGATATTCCATGAACGAGGTCTACCCTGGGTACGCTCTTCCTGCGGTGTTGGTGGCGCGTTCGGTGGTAGATGCTCAAGTGCCCTGCGGAAATTTTCGGGTAGCACTGATGTGGTCAGTGGAACCACGGGATGCGAACTCGATGGCCCGGGAAATGGATCCGTAGCAGGACCTCTCAACAGATTGGCTGTTCGTTCATCCAAGGAAGTCCGTTGGGTCAAGGGAAAATCCTCAGCGGTCAGGTCGACCACTTCTACTACAGCCGGCGCTCTTTCTCCGTGTCGCGAGGGGCGTTCCCTGCCTCTCCGTGCCAAGTTAGTCCGTGGGGCTACGACGCGGGTACCAAAGGCCTTTTTGGTGAGTGGGGCGACCTTTGAAACCTTTCGTTCCTGGGCGAGGAGTTTCGAGCGCTTTGTTAGGGCCTCGGCGACGTCCTCGCTCTTCTCCCTCCGAAACCCGAAAACGTTCTGGCCGCACTGTGGACAGTCCGATCGTAGCATGGTTCCGCCCTTCTGTGTAGCTTTGGCCAAGGTAAGCGGAACTCTGGTCAAGGAACTGCAGTGCCTACACTGGCAGTGGGCAAACTCCGAATCAACCTGCCAGAGTCGACTGTGCATTTGGTCCCTTTTCCGCGTGACCCTGACAGGTCCGGGTCCTGTTCTTCCCCGTTGGAACTTTACGATTTCTGGGAGGCTCGCTGGTAGGTCGTCAGGCAGCACCGCCACTCCGGGAATTCTACCCTTGTAGAATTCAAGGTAGACCCAGATTTCCGGCCAACTTCAGATGTCAAACTTCCTGAATCCAGCTTGGGTGTTGATCTCACGGAACCTTGCCTGTTCCTTTGCTTCTACGTAGTTTTCCGGGACTACACTATCGAACGACACTATCCAACAGAGAAGGAGACCCAACCCAACACGTTACCAACAGACTTCGTAAAGTCAAGGTAAAAATTGTATTTTAACACCGATAGTGACACCTTGAAAAATCAATTGCAATTTGAGATAATTTCGGGAACTTACTTTTATCGTTTAGGTTTCTTAAGAAACTTGCTGGTTCCCAGAATATTTTTCCGAAACGCGTCGGTTTAGTTTATTTCCAGTAGGTATTTATTTGTGAGTTTACAAAACGAAAAAATGAAACAGGAGTATTTAACTGGACCAAATCGAAAAAATGCACGAACAGAACGGATAACGAACGAAACCATAAACGAAACAAACAACACAAGTCTGAGAAAATGTACGGACACTGTAACGAAACCAAGGCTGTGCTGAACTGCCCTGAATCTATATTCTTTGAAAAATATCTCTTTGTCATTTCAAAATATTACATTATAAACCTTTTATAAAACTTAATATGTTTCTTCGAATTATAATACTTTGAAATCCTATTCAACTATTTACTTCTAATTTCACTTCTCTATTTTATCAAATAAGAAAAATATAGTCTCTATTTCTTAAATAAATTCAATCGTCTTTATACTCTTATTTGATGTGAAATGAAGATGAATTTTTCACCCAGAGATAAAGGTAAATTTAACAAATTCCGGTAACTCCACTTTCATCAAATTATAAATATTTCTATCATCTTTTTGAATCCGAAAAACATTGTGTTTATAAATCAAACCATGAAATTTCTTCCTATATGTAATAAATTGATTATTAAACGTCCTCTGATAATTATATTGATTGTATCTTTAAAATTGTTCCAAAACGTCTCTTTACAAAAGGCCTTCTAAGTCCCTTTCAATCCGATAAATCTTCGTTCTCCAAAACCTCAAGTGCAAAAACGTATCTTTTATCTCCTAATTGAGAATGCGTCTCTTCGTCAAAAATACATATCTCGAAAACAATACGACTTCTGAAAGATATAACATGTAAATTTAAATTTTTAGTATGTTTTGGTCAAACATCAAATTTTCTACATTCCGTTTAAAACATCAACTGGTTCTTTGCGAGAGCGATGGACATTACCGTGTTCAGCTATAAGTTAAGTAACGTCGCCGCCTTTATTCCGTAATTATATCTAATATATTCAAAATAATTTCTCCTTTGAATTGTTTTACATCTTTGACGACGGCTAGACATCTTGCAGATCTAATGTCATGATTTTGATAAATATTGTCACGAACTACCGGAGTAGTCCACGGCAAACGAACTTGCGCGTAGCACCGAATTGTTCCAAACCCGTATGATAGAGGTGCGAGATATTCGGGGGAAAATAAATACAAAGTTTCTATTTATAAATACTTGAATACGTTTATTGTCATAATGCGCAGGAAATAACAAGTACATGAAAAGTATATAAAATACGTAGATTGCAACAATTCTATCCCGACAATCATTCCGAAACATAATACAATGTTATTATATAAATCGTCGAAAAATATCAAGTTAAACAGTCATATCCATCATGTTTCGCAAGTTGGGGTATGGTAAGGACTGCAGGGATGAAGTAAAAAAAAGGGCTATCAAAACACCGTTAGGAAAAACTCGACAATCGGGTTTTAGTTGTCCGGCGAGCGGGGAAGAGCAACAGGCTGTCCTCAGGGAACAGTAACCCTGCTGGCGTCCTAGTTTCCTCGGGAAACTCGCGTTGAGGTGGACAGGCGGGGAGCAACAGCGAATCCGCGTTGTTATCTGCCAGGGGATGGGTCAACCGTGGGTGGGCCCAGTGAGACGGCCCCTTCGTGGTCCTGGTAATTCGATAGTGACCGGGAGGCTAATTTCGGCCGCAAGTGTATCTCTTTTTGCAGAACTGGCAATGCACCCGGATTTTGTCTGGGTGTCGATGCATTGGTATCCCATAGACCGAACTGAGGTACCAGTACACCACGTCCTCCGGGTCGTGGTGTGGGCTGAACGGCCACTCAGCAAATTTCCCTCAGGCCGTCCACTAGAGCTTCGCCCACAATGCACCCTGTCCCCTAGCTTGATAGTGTGCAGCGAGGGCGTTGAGTCGTATCCTGCGATTACGGAATGCGGAATACGGAGGCCGCCGATAGCGGCCCCCAAGACTCGGACCTCAGGATGCACTTAACAAAGAGTGAAAACACAATGAACTCTGAAATCCCCCGACCCAGGGCTGGCACCGAAAACGTCCCGTAAAAATAATAAAAAGGAAACAATAATCAAATGAACAACGAATTTTATACAACTGCACTTACTACTCCGTTCGCACACCGTTTGCGTTAATGGTGAAAAAATATTGAAAATCTATTGAAATGGCTACGATTTCCAATGTTAGATCGATGTATGCGAATTTTTTTGTCTTTACGTTTTGAGTTGTTGGAAGTTTGTAATTTTCGTACAGACTGTATTCTTTACATATTATCCATCAAAGGAAATTCTATGATGTTAATTAAACCCATATCTATTACGAAGATTAAAGTTTTGGAAATATTCAATAATTATGCCATACCTACTTCTGTCAGTTCTACGGGAATGTAAGACCTACGTTGATTAATTGTATTTGCTTGCTCATATCTAGCAGGTCTTTGATTGGCAAAAATTCAGGGTGAATTCGTCCGACATTGGCGAATAAAATCGCATTTGCTGTGGTAGCTACATCCAAAGTACAACTTGTAACGTATGCCTCGAGAAGTGACGTTTACATTACAATTTCCCTTTCTTCGTTAATTTGATCAATATTTTGTTCCGTTGCTTTGAATTTGTCTTCGAAAATATCAACGTTCCTTTCAATATCTTTGATTTAATTCAAATGAAGTCATAATTTAGTTTCGATAATACCGATTTAATTTACAAACAAGTCAATTACTTTGAGGTTATCATTATTTGACATTTTTATCAGTTCTTTAATCATTTCAATATCTTGTAAAGTCGCTGTGCCATAAATCAATCGATAAATGTCTCCGACCACTCCTGAAATTGCTTTGTCAACTTTTTTGCTATTTACATTCATTATTTTTGTCATTTCTTCGTATCGTTTATCAGCGGCTAATATTTGATATACAATGTTTTCCAGTAAATTTTGTACGCGACATGTTTCAAGTTTCGGGCAGTGCTTTTTCAATTTCGTTAAGAATTCATGCAATGAAGTACTCCAGTTTGAAAAGTGTCGCAGTTGTATGTGATTTAATACCTTCCATGTAGATGAAGCTACGCAGATCGTTCCTAGTTCTTCGTGGTAAATTCCTGGTGAGTCTTGTATTTCCAGTATTCTTACGCCTTGTAACGTTGATGCGGACACAGTTGTTCTTAGAACAATGGCCAGAATGAACTTCATTTTCAAAGGTCGGTGGTAATTCGTAGAGGTCTGATGTCCTTGATTCGCAAAATGTTGCATGTCTGCCTGTCTCGTTGCGCTGCCACCAACGTTACAGATTTGTTGTTTTCTAATTGCGACAAAGATAATGATGATGACGTTGTTGGTACCGTGGCCCTTGGGAGGGCGATGGGCCCGATCCGGACAGAACATCGTTCGGGATGATGGGGACAGAAACAGAAACAACGAACTACAAGCAGTAAAATTATTGAACTGTAGAGACCGTTTCTGAAAAATAAGATTTCAATGAAGAGCGCGACGCGGAACGAGGGAACGCGAGTATGCTGTTGGATTCCGGTAAGCGACGACATCAACAGCGACTATAACTACACAAGTTGTAACAAAAATCCGTCACTGTTGTCCAAATATTCATCCTTATGAATTGTCACCGTGACACACCGTTCTCGGTAAAGAGTTTCGCGACACGATTGTTTTTCGATGACGAAGTCCCGAAACATATGGGACTAACATGTCACAGGGACGTGTTAATTTCAATCCCATTAACTCGTTTCATATCTTTATGCAATATCAAAATATTTCATAATTTGCCTAAAAACTGATACCGATACGATGAGTATTACTCGTCGTATCATACATCTCGTATTATTCTATCAATGCGCATATCTTTAACATGTAAAAGTATCTAATAATTCTTCAAAAATTTCGAAATAATAATCGTCGTATTATATCTCCTGAAATATATTTCTAAAATCTCAAAGTATTTGAATTATTTTCAAAAAAATCTGAAGTAATTCATTACCTTAAAAGTCTAAAATGAATATAATAGAGTGAGGGATTTTCTCTTAGCTTTACGCCTCAGGGCTAGGGAACTTCTCGTCGATTGTTGTTAAAGGTCGGCATCCTGAAGGACGACAGAGTTGTTGAAGGAGCTGTCGGTGATGGGCAACGCTCGAGAAGGGCGGTTCACCGCTGGGCTTTCTTGGATCCGTTAGAATTCAGAAGATTTCCCAGGGCATGATCCAAGAACTATCTGCTTCGACTGCTCTAAAAATCACGAGTTTATATACCGCACAATATCTGAATTCGGAATCAAAATTGAACGTTGATTTGCGTCATTTTCGATTCACACAACGAGGCCACCGCGTGATCATTTCTTACTTGGAAATGATCTCGCCGAACTCCTGATGTGTTATCTGTTCACGTGAGATACGGACAAAATAATTAGAGTGTATGGTCCGATTATCGCGGAGTGTGATAGCAATCAATTTTTAACTTCTATTGAATATAAAGAAAAAAAAATCATAAATGAAGAGCTCATTATACATCACACTGATGATCTTATACTTCATTAACGTTCTGATATGACGGGTGTTTGGGAGTTCAAATTGCGTTTAAACCACGTTTGAATTGCGATAGTACTCGTAAGTTGATGTTGAGCGCATGTGTAACTATAAGCACGAAAGCAGATAATCTTCCGTGTATCTTCTTCCTGTACTTCCAGAACATCCGGAGTGTATAAGCCGCTGATCAACGGGACTGCCTCCGCGCTGATGGCCTGGCGAAGCTTCCTCAGTTTGTACGTCTCGGGGTAGTCGACATCGTGGACCAGCGTCGTGAACGTGTCTTTAAAAGTCAGCCAGTTCTCTAGTGCGCCGTTAAAGGCCGGGAAAACGAGCCTGTCTAACTTGAGGTCTGGACGCGCCACGTCGGCCCTGGGGTTGCCTGGCACCTTTCCAAAGACGAACTGTACTTTTCAGTGCTCAGAATGTTGAAAATCCTACTTATACTCTTGGAAATCCAAAAAAAGTCAGCCTTTATGGGTGACGGTGAATTGCGGAAAAACTTTTCATGAAGTATATACAGTTATGTATATATATTTATCCGATTGTGTGTGGATGCGTATTTGTATATTTAATGGACAACCAAAGGAAGGGGGGGGGGGAAGGATAGAAAGGAGGAGCAATATGATTTTCGCACATCGAGCCTCAAGGGTAAGGGCTTTTGGGAGCATTGTTGAGATGGCTTCGAGAGCAAAATAACGGCTTCTTTGAGCACTTTCAAAATTTTCTTCTGGCTTCTTAGAGCTTTTTATTAATTTTTCACTGGCATTTCACTTGAAAGAATAGTACTAAGAAATACACAAACCAATGCTTCTATAAAACGAGACGAATTCGCATACATCTATATGAATGGGCCTAGTTATTACGCGGTACTAACTGGAGAAGTCTGTTGAGGTCCGCCGCAGAGGGTTGGAATAATTTGGCAAAGATTCTGAGGTTTTCTGGTTTAATTGCACTAGCGTTTACGTGAATGAAAGGACAAGCATTACTGCGCGCCGCCTAGGTGACTGCGGGCCTTTTTATATTATTACAATCTTTCTCGCGCGCCCGTAACAATGGCTTACTTTGATAATTCGAGCGATTGCTTACTATAAAGCACTACAACAGATTTAACCTTTACGAAATATTGACAGAGTTATACATACATGGCCAGTTTTCTGGTCCACGAAAACACGTTGCGCAATTTACTTGGTTTCTGAAATCCTCAAAGGAGGCCAGTTACACGACGAGTCATACAAGTTCTAAAATGCGTTCCAGTTGCATAAAAAATAAAAGAAACTGAAAATTGTAACAAAGAGTTTAAGAAAACAACGACACATATTCCCACCCACCAAAAACACGAGTCCTCAAAAACCATGCAAACCTTTAACCGCAACCATGTTTAAAATCGATGGAATGTCACATCCAGACGAAATGTTCGCCAGAATGAGTAAATAACAAAAATTTAAAACTTTCCCCTTACTTTTACATCCCTTTCAATTTGGGCTACAAAAATAAGTCGGAAAGAGTTCCCGATTTTGGGTCAGCCTGAAAAGGCTTTACCCGGGACTCGGGAAATTGTAGATTTTGGTACTACTTTCGGCAGTAAATAACCTTAGTAGATAGATAAATGGTTCGATACAGTTAACACGCACAAAATTATTTAGAACGTGCGTCTTCAGATTAGAAGTTTAGTTCCTACCTTTCCTAGGTGTTACGTAATAATTCTAGGTCGCTGCTAGTTCACACAAACTGGGTGAATCCTGGCTCTCTAGATCTGGTGTACGTTTGGTCCTTTGTATTATGCCAGGAAGTTTATCCAAATGATTCACAATTTCATATTTTAAGTTCGTTTATTTTAGCAGTTCGGGCACACTTTGAATTGTTTTTGTGTTTGAACAAAACAACACGCGTCGCAGTTATTCGTAACCGGAAAATTTGGGGAAAATCCCGAAGTTCCAAAAACTGATTCGATAATTCGCACAGCTCGGGCACACTTTCAGTTGTTTTTGTGTTTGAACAAAATAACACGCGTCGCAGTTATTTGTAACCGGAAAATTTGGGGAAAATCCCGAAGTTCCAAAAACTGAGGTTCGATAATTTGCACAACTCAGGCACACTTTCAATTGTTTTGTGTTTTAAAAAACTAGACGCGTTGCACAAAAAAAATAAAACTATGACCACCCACCGTAGGCTGAAGTTAACCTTTAGCTGTCCATCCTTCCCTTCAATTAATTAATTACACCTTGCACCTCGTCATTTACGAGGGGCAAGGAAATATAGTGATATGAAAAATCACGCGGAAGGGGAAAAATCGTCTCCGCTACCGCGGCCGCGACTTCCGTGAAAACCGTCTGCATCGAGGCTCATCGCGGTATTCGTTTCCGTCCCACACCTGAGCGTTTCCGTTGGATCGAGTTAATTAGGAAAAATGATATTTATTCAGTGAGTCCGTTTTAATTTCGAATAGGACGTTTCGATCCAAATTCCGTCTGGAAATTTTATCGAAGAGTTGTCTTTTCTTTTTGATCAGACATTCTGATAACAAATTTATCAGAATGTCTGTATATTTAATTTATTAAAATTATTTCAATTTATATTTAATATTCCGAAAAACATTAATTTAAATGGAAAAGCTCATGATCCAAACGGAAAACAAAGACGGGCGATCAGCTCGTCACATGCGACCCGTTAAAAGTTGTTTTGGCATTAACGAAGTTCATGCCCAAACAACAAACAGAACACAATTATGAAAAGAAATGTCAAATGTCCGGAATAAGAAACATTATTTATATCCCTTGCCTTCCGTTTACAAACACTAATTACTACAGAGATAGAACGGCACAATTAAGAAAAACTGTTCGCTGTGACAAAGGAATCAATTATAGAATATGAAAACGGTTTATGAGTATCAACAATGACAACCCAGTAACGAGGACAGGAATAATAATTGGTGTATTACTTACGCACCTTAATCAGGAGGTACACAATTCTCATAATTATGTATAGAAATGTTCATAGCTTAGTCAAATTAACATTCACCCTTTATGAATTCACAGAGATTTCCAACCACATTCTATCGAGAAAAAAAAATATCGTAAAACTTATAAAGACTCTTGAAGCAAGAGGCAAGAATACAACGCCTGCATTCTGTCGCTATGGTTCTTCTTTACCCTCATTAGTAGTATTCATTCATATAACTCTATCAAATAGAATATAGCGTTTGCATGAATTTATGTAAATCACGTTTCAGTTACGGTTAATTGTCCCAAGGCGTACACACCATAAAATCCGAAACTTTCCGGAAACTCTATCAAGAAACCTAAAAAATTTTCCGGCGAGACCAGGTTTTCCGCCTAAGTTATCCTCTATAAAATATCCTTTTATCTCGGAAAGGTAAAATAATTAACATTTATCGGAAAAAAAATTTTCTTGTATGACTTTCTTATTGGCTATTTCATACAAAGCGGCAACCTGTTAGCTTGGTAACGCTTTCGACTAATTTACCACACGAGGGATAAATGTAAATATGGTTTTTAATCTACGAAAAATCTGAAAATGTAAAGGAAAGAAAAATACTTCCGAAAGGAATTTTCTCTAGAACATTTTTCACATGCGAAGTATAATTTTACTGTTCATTTTCTGATGTATATATCACTGGTGTAATAAAATACCTGATATATAATAATGGAAAATAAAATTTCAATCTATGAAATATCTCAAAAAAATGAATTAATTGCATGAATATCTCTTACAACTTAAAAGCATAAATATAAGGTTCATTTGACATGCCGTTTCAGCAGGAAGATGTGAAGAAGTCATTTGTATTTGTCGAAGTTTTGTCCCGTAGACTATCCAGTGTTTCAGCGTAGGATGAAAAAGATGTTGGTGGGTTTTGTCCTTCTTTTAAAAATGGGATCCACATCCTGAACCCAAACAGTTTCAACGATATGCACAAAAAGTAGATTTAAGGTAAAGGGCTTTCTCACAGGTTCGGCCCTTTGTAGAAATATGTTGTATCCTATAAACACCACCGAATTTAGAACAAATTCTTTTGAAATTCAGCACTGATAAAGGTTATGGCCCCTGACCCTGAAGAAAGTTTAAATTTGAATCGTTGGCAGAATATAATTTCAACGAAAATTTTCTGGGTCATTTGGGCAACTAAATTGAATTTCAAAAATATGAGAGGTAGAAGTTAATAGAGTCGTTAATGCGTGAAACATGCAAAATGGCGAAAAGAACAATTTATTTAATGATGAAGATAGAAGCACTTATTTTATAATACATGAAGTAAACATGCAATAACATGCGTATGTTTAGTTAGATTAAACATGCGTTCGAACGTAACATTACCCTCATGCGGTTAGTTTACATGCACCACGTCCGCCTTGCGTTTGTTGGCCTTCGGACGCCCCTCCAGCTGATCCGAAGGATATAAAGGCAGTGGGATGGCATGTTCGTCCAAAGGTGGGGCGCTTGAAGTAGGATTAGGCATTTGGTTTGGATGGGATTGATAAACGGGTGGGTTTTCAGCGTTGGTTTTGCAATCATTGGAATTTGCGACATTTGGACCTCGATAAACATAAATGAGAAAGTTGGTCAGGCTATCCCATACTGAAATAACGAGCCATAAACTTCACCCGAAAATAGTGTGTAATGCAAAACCGTGTATAATAGTATCAACGATCCGTTTGATGAACCGAAATATGACGCCCAGACCAATTATGGCAGCGCTGGCTGTTCCAAATTTCAAAAATCCCCCCCATACACGATTCCAAGAAGAATCGGCGATTTTTTCCAAAATATC
Source organism: Platygaster orseoliae (assembly GCA_030522825.1). NCBI lineage: Eukaryota > Metazoa > Arthropoda > Insecta > Hymenoptera > Platygastridae > Platygaster > Platygaster orseoliae. The sequence goes on from JAPYZL010014059.1 coordinate 15,635, forward strand.
CTCGGAAAATAAATTCATGGCCATGTTAAAATTATCAACTGTCGGATCACCATTCATTCCCCTTGCCAGTGTGTCCAGTATTCTAGATCGCTCTGCCCGAAACATGATATGATTCTGTAACTGATTCAATTCTGCCTGAGTATAAATTCCTGATGTCGTTAAATTTCCTGCTTTCCTATATTTCCAAGTCAATGGAGTGTCAGGTTTCAGAGTTTCGGGACTCTTGGCCAATTCGGGAGTTGGGCTAATCTTATACCATTCAGTGCCAAACTTATACATGATTGGCACGAGATGGTTACAACTAACTTGTGTCCCTCTCTTGATAAAAATTCTCGTTCGAGGTGTCAAAAAATAAGTCCTATTACCCCAAATAATTGGCATTCCTTCGTAACACTCTTTCAAGTTTCCGGTCTGTACTTCAACGGGTTGGCATTTCAATAGGTGTACCGCCTCCACTGCAACGAGCGCCATGTAATTCGGTTCCTTCATAATATTTCTTGCAAATTCGTCAGGTTGGTTTACGGCTATCGGTAACGAATTCTGCATAACTTGTCGCTCAAGCTCACATTTTTGCATTAGAAGATCTCTGTATAAATTTTTCATTTGGTTTCTCAAGTGTTTTTCAACATAAATAAATTTGGTGTTAACGTACGTGAATATATTCAAATCATCGGTCACTATATTAGCTCTATTTTTAAACAGTTCATTTCCTTGTTCTAAAACAAATAATTTTGTGTGTTCAGTAGCGATAAGAGTAAACCCACAAACTTTAAGTTCAGACACTGCTGTGAGCGCGAAAGTTATGTCATTTTCGACGACCGCATAAACCACCGGAAGGTTAGCATCGCTATTGTCCTGAATTCTAACTCCTTCCTCTTCATAAAGCACACTATATTTATAAAATTCGCAAGTATCTGTAGGTAAAAAATTCCAAAACGCACATCCTTCTTGGTTATCTACGCATTCCGTAGCAGAGAAGGCACATGACACCCCACCCGACAGAATGATTTGACCAGTTTCGCGTTTTACTGGAGCCGAGTAAGATGTCAGAGTAATTGACAGAGAATCCTCGACCACTACATCGACCATACATTCGCCGTAAGGATCACAATAATATGCTTTTGTACAACTTCCATCGCTTTTAAGAGAGTCCGCAAACGTAAAAGGTCTCACAACCGTCCTATTTCCAATTCAACCCTCAATGATCTTTCCCCCCAAAAGATAAACTACCGTGAAGGTGTGCACCTAGACAAGCATCCCTAGAGATATCCTTGACGTATTCTACGTTGCCATTTCTTACAATATATTGACAGGATAACATGCCGCAATAGGAAATTATTCTCTTGACAATAATTTTGCACACGTACACGGTAACTCGTGTGAAATCAGTTGCCTGTGACACTGTGACAGTTGCAGAGGCACGCTTGTCCTTGTTTCATTCAAATTAGGGTCATCACACCTCCTAATCTCGAGCAATGAGATACTAGTAATGTTAGTATTTAGCGGCTTATCGTTAAAGTTAGAGTCCTATCCTATTATTGCATAGGAGGAAGTGGAAAGGAAAAGGACCAACAGAAAAGATAGCAGATTCATGCTTCTAAGGTTCTACAACATACAATTAAATTTTAATCATGCTAATACCAAAAACAGTATATTAACCTTAAAGTTTTACTGTGAATTCCCAATTTTCGCAGCGCTTCCGTTCCATTCTCCTTTCTTCTGAAGGTGTAGAGAGGTGGGTTACTCGAGTTCCAGAAAAGCGGACTCCGCCTGCCAATAGCAACCGGTAATCCGCTTCGCCGTAGACTATTTTATGCGGGATACCAGTTCCGTTGCGCAAGTCCGAGCAAGCTCGCGGACGTCGTACTTGTCGCAAAACGATAACAATCCGATAATAGGTTCAATTCCTCTTGCAAAATCTACCTCATTACTATAAATAAAATTAACAACTATACCGATGACTTCATCGGAGTAATACGGATCACAAAATTGCCCATCCAGACACTCAAGGAGCCCGTGAAGCAGCGGGATCCGTGCCGCCAAGATGGCATGATGCATCCGATACTCCGTGTGATCGCTGACCACCTTAAAATCCGCCCAAGGATCGTTGACCTCGGGTGCGAAAGTTATCTTTGGGTCAAACGTCACATTCCTGATGCTCACATCGACCTCGACGTAAATCTTGAGGAAATCTCTCGAATCACTAACGACGTCGTCGAACATCAGGCGTGGACTCTCCGAGTTTAGGAACTGAAAAACCTTGTGCTCATAATCCTACCCATCAATATAAACAATACCGACCACGTGAACTTGCCAGAAAAGGCCGACGCGAATCGAAGGCTGGCAGATTACGTTGACCTGCCAGCCCTCCTCCTGTTTTCTCAGGAAGGTTCTGAATCTTAACCTATCTCCCTCCTCCGAGAAAGTCTAAGAAACTAATGGTCTCGTGTCCGCATCAAATCTTCGGAAGAAGTGATGGTAGTGAACTTCGCGTTCCATATCTTAAAATAAAAACCCGTAACTATTACAACTAAATTTCTCAAAAACTATGACAGATGGGGAAGATGGAATTCCAGACTCCCACTCATCTAACAATTAGGACTTCTGGAAATCTTGCCGCAAGAACGGCAATTCCAAAAGTTGTCGCGCACTCCGGTTCTCGGACAGTAAGCGGTTAAGGCTTATCCTTCCATCGAGAAAGATTTCACCCACCGTAATACAGTCAACATAGCCCTTAAAGTCGAACGTGACCTGCGTAGGTCTTCCTTCGAACAAATTTCCGACGAAGCATTCGTTGTTACGTCCTTGCACCACGTTATCCTTATGCGCAACGTTGGACATACCAACACGAATAAAACCTCTAGGAATATGCAAAAACTCCTCGGGGAGATAATACACGTTGTCGTGCAAATGCTTCAGGATCCCTGTATCGATGTCAAAAATCCATCGCATGCAATACAAATTCAAAATAATTCCCCGCCCGAGCTCAAAATTGCTTACGTAGGCACATGGCATCCCATCTATTTGTTTCCATTCAGGAATCTTACATGTTTTCTGCAGAGTGAAGCAGAATATCCTGATTTCCTCTTTCAACCTATACGTCCTAACAACTGACCCAAATGTCTGTAGATACACCGCCATCGGTGAAACAAAGGTACTAACTGCAATGGGAGGTGCTCCCAGTAATTCTGGAAGGGTTAGGATAGGGAAAGTCTCGTATGGGGAAGCAAACGCCATCGTGAGCCTGTTAAACAACAAACTCACAGTCACGAAATTCGATACCTTACAAAAGTAGAATATCAAAGTCATTGTCTCCCTAAGTCAGCATTTTTTAACCGAGGATTTGTGGACATGTCCCACTAGGTCGACATCTTCTCATTCTAACTTAATGAAGTAGATTCAGATCAGATTGTCTACAACGCACGACCATTTCTTTCGGATCTTACATAGATATCCATGATCTCTCCCCTAAATATAGAGGGCGTTAAATTCTTATAATATATCACTTAGTAGTAATTCTCGAGCCTTAGCGAAACCTTCTTACTTATTTCCTCCGAACCTCATCTACCTTTATTATTTAAGTTGAGAATAAACGAAATTCTCTCTTTAAAGATGAAATCCCACCCCTAAAATCCTTCCGTTACTGATTGCGTTACTTGAGAAATACGCAGAATATATATATTTCTATCTTTTTTTTCTTTTCTTTTATTCTTTTTTCCTTTTATATTGTCTTTTCTTTTTCCTTTTCTATACTGGTATCCATCTACACTGAAACATTTCCTATGCAAATTCTAGCTATTCAAATCCGCGAGAACTATAACCTTTCTAGAGTCCTTAAAGTAACGAATATGTCGATGGTCTATACGCGACTACAAAAAAAATCTATATAACAGATTTAACTATCTCCTCAACTCAAACGTCTTTCGTAGTCATAAACCTATCAAACGTCTTCACTAGGTCCTCCCTTTTTTTTTCGGCTGGTACGCAGGAATGACGCACGCGGTCAGGAGTAACAGTGTCAGACCTATATCTAACTTTCTGAGCGATTCTCAAGGTTCCTGACTTCAAAACCTCCTTAACCCTGTGTGGGCCAGTGTAAATGTCCTCCAACTTACTAGTTTCTGGCCCCCTTTTGACGAAAACGTCATCACCGGGTCTAAACACTTTCAGATTTAATTTCCGGTCGTAATAGTGTTTAGAACGAAACTTGGAATTCACGAGGTTTTCCCTTGTTATCCCTTGGATTTCGAGCAAATTTCTCATCAAATCGACGAGATAATCCTCGTAAGTCAGGTTCCTCTCGTCGGATAGAGGCACATGATTCAAAGGTTCCCGTGCAGAAAAACCGAACACTAACTCGAAAGGTGTTATCTTGGTAGATTCATGCGCCAAAGTGTTATACAAGAATGCGGCCAATTCTAGAAAACTATCCCATTCCTGGTCCCTGTTAGCGTATTGGCGAAGATATTCAGTTAAGATGAAATGCGAACGTTCCAACGACCCATTCGACTGAGCGTGCCACGAAGTACATTTGAACTTCTTGATTCGAAAAATCTTCGCCAAGTTCGTTATTACTGAACTCATGAAATTGCCCCCCTGGTCATTCAAAATGCTCACTGGTGCCCCGAATTGACACATAAAACGCTTTACGAACGCATCTGCCACAGTAACTGCTTTCATGTCTGGTAATGCGACATAGACGGAATATTTCGATAACTGATCCTGTATTGTCAAAACAGCTACGTTATCCTTCCGAGTCCGTGGCAACGGACCCACAATGTCGAGACAAACCTTATCAAATACTTTGTAAGGGGTGTCCGTAATATTCATCGGGTTTTTCGTCTTCACTCAAACGGTTTTCTTCAATTGGCACGGCAAACATTTCCGTATGAAATCAATAACGTCCTCTTTCAAATTTTCCCAGAACTTCTGTCGAATTCTGTTCACAGTCTTGGTCATACCCTTGTGTACCTCTACTAGATTACAATGTGCCTCACGAACGATGTCTAATCTATCTTTCATTGGTGGTTCTAAAACCTCTCCCTTACAAACAGTTATGACCATCGAACTCTTCTTGACTGCAATTCTCAAGAACTCGTAAATATTTCCCCAAGAAATACCCTTTTCCGGCTCGTCGTTTGTCAATGTACAGTGATTGTTTTTTGTTTTTGACACATTTTTTACATGATACGATAATTCTACTCAATCTATTCCTCGAACTTTTTATCTGTATATAGATAAAAAAAAAATACGACAAAAATATGCAAATGCATGACTAAAAAGCATACATGGAATTTTATGTGCCAATTTACTTACCACGGATTATCATTTTCCCGTAAGCAACACAAATTGCATTCACGATCACGTGGATGCCGCAATCGAACGTATTCGATTGTTGCAGCACCCACGTGTCGCATTCTGCCGTCCACTCCTTGTCCCTCGTTACGCGCAGTTTTCCCAACATTTCTCTAATCTTATCCAATTGCCCCTTGCTCGCCGTCCCAAGACTATTGAGGTGCCTTATCGACTGATTTCTGTAATACATACGTGTAAATTAATTTTAATAAGTCTATCATCTAAAATACTGAGAAAAGTTTGATTACTCCTTACTTTACGTCAACGACTTCCAGGGTCCAGTGTAAATCCTCTGCCACTGGCATAAGAATGATCTCCAACTCTTCTAGTTTTTTTTTCTCGAAATACCTTACAGCTCGTTTATTCCCATGTCACGTGTAGCACGTGTAACGCTTACACGTGTAACACGTGTTACATCAGTTTACATCAGCTACCTTTTGCCCCTTCCCGGACGCCGACTGAACGATCACTTCCAATATCTCGTCGACTATCGTGTCGTTCAGCCAGACGCCCAGGTCGAGTCTTTTGATAATGCTTTGGTCGATTTTCGTCATTTTGTCTAGAAATAAAAAAAAAGGATGTACTTTCTAAGATTATGCCCCCTCACGAATGGAAATAATCGTAATCGACTGATCGCTGTAATAAATACGGGTAAATTAATTTTAATAATTCTAATATCTAAAATACTGAGAAAAGTTTGAACACTCCTTACTTCACGTTAACAACTATGAGGGTCCAGTGTGACCTCGCCATCACTGGAACGAGAATAATATCCAACTCCTGTGGTTTCGACTTCTTGAAGTATTTTTCAGCTTGTTGCATCCCACGTTCCACGAGGCTCACGTACGCGAAAGTGCTTAAGGGGGTCTTCTACTTACGCGCCCGGAACTTCAGTCTATTTTTGGAAATTAATTGTAAGGAAACTATACAAGATAATTGAAAATTTTTTTTTTTATTATTTTTGTACATGTTTAAACTTGAAAAATGACAAATGCCTTATGTGTGTGATGAATCCTGCGCCTTTGAGAAGTGGTCAAACTAGTACTGACGAAAGTGTCCGAGTCAACTTTGTGGTATGACATCCACCCCCACAGTTGTCTGAAATG
>JAPYZL010014072.1:0-15492 GCA_030522825.1 Platygaster orseoliae
GCGCCGTTTTTTTTTTTTTTTTTTTTTTCAGCGACGGCCACGATCTCCTGCCGGAGATCGTAATAACAAATGATAAAAATACTTGGAAATGATGAAAAACGTACTGACTGAAAACTAGAGAACGTGAAATACGGTTCTTGAATTTTAACAAAATTTATAATTTTTAATTCCACTTATTCAAAACAGAAAAACGAAAAAATCCTGCTCTTGGAAGAATTATAATTATCAATGTTTGGCTACGATAAGGTTAAAAAATTTCGAGATTTTGTTTAAATAAACTCAGTGATTGATGGGAAAAAAACTTCAATTTACAAGAATTTTAAAAAACTTATGATGCTTTGAATTCTTGAGGTTCGAATTTCAGAAATTTCTACAGAAATTCATAGAATACATCAATGTATTACAAATCATAAACAAACTCTTAAGAAATAATTAAATTATTAAAATTATATGAAAGAACTGTTTTCTGTAAAATCTATAAAACTTGGAATGCTGGATCATCTTATTCTAAGGTGCTGTATATAAAATCAAGAGAAATAACATAAATGTATAAAAATATTTGAATTCCGTACAAAATCTCATGAAAATATTTGAATTTACGAAAATATAAAAAATTTATAATATATTGAAAATATATTAGGATCTCATTTTCTCAAACAACTTTAAAAATTCTGGAAATTTATTGAATTTCAAATTTTTAAGAATCAAATTCTAGAAATCTATACAGCAATTTACAAATAAATTAAAAATCTTCAAAAATACTACAAACTCAAGATTTTTGTAAATTTCAATGATTGAACATCGAATTCTATAAATCTATGAAGTAAATTACAGAAATACAAAAAAATTATAAAAATACCAAAAAATTCTACAAAATTGTATTATCAGCATGAAATACGAAAATTCGAGAAATTCCTGAAATACTTGACAATAAATCTATATTTTGGATTTTGTGATCTTTAATTTTTACGATCTGATTTTGGTTATACAATTTTTCAAGTTATGGGATTTTTAGAGTTTCTAAGTTATTTGAATTTTGTAGTCCAGACTCATATATTTTTCATATACGTATTAAAAATAATGGAACTCGATTTTTGGGATATCGAAGTAACTAAGGTTCAAGCTTTAACTATTTCTTATACTTTTTGGTACTTTCGATATTCTTTTCCATTTATTAGATAATGCTTTGCTTTTATTCTCAATAATTTTCATGATTTTCGATTCTTTGTAGCCAAAAAAAAAATCGACTGATTTTTTCTTTCTTTTCTTTAAATTGCAAAGTTTTTTATTATTATTTTAATCCAACAATATCTCACAGTAAATTTTACAACTTACATACTATCCTTATTTCACATTTCTATTTTTCTTATGTAAAATTAGGTCGATTTATGTTAGTTGCAAACCTATGATAATATCAATATGTTCATTTTGTTTCATTTATCTTGAATTAATAACAATAATTCACAATATTATTTGGTTTAAGAAACTTTTCATAATTTATACATACTTCTTTATCATTTATAAAACTAGAAAAATTTCTTAGAATATAATATGTATAGTATTCTGAAAACCTATAATATTTTTATGGATTTCCAAGAAAATAATATTGAGACGTATTTTTTTAGAAAACTCGTGTCAAAAATTTTCTCAACTCATTTTAATAAATTTTAGAGAATCATTCATTTTCTCTTTCAAAATTGAAATAATTATAAAAACGTTTACTTATATAAAATCTAACCTCAAAATCGTCACTGTTTCCTATATTTCCACAAATTTCCTCGTCAAATAAACATTGTGCCAATTTTCACCATTATCACAAAATAATGAACATTCTCTATACTCGTTTATAATACCCAAATTCCTAAAATTCCTTCTACATACATAAACTCACATTAAATCACCCAGTAATTCATTGTCATATCTCCAAAATTTACCCCTCAATCGGCCATGTTTCGATGCGCAGATTCCGCGTCTAGTTTTGTTGAAATTCGTTGGAATTCCTCACATTTCAGAGCTCGTATAATGGGGCGCTGGCGTAAATAAAAATAAATTGCAGTGGTAATAGCCATGCATCAGGGATCCAATTCCTTCGCAGAAAATGAAAGAGAATCGTTGAAGAGAGAAGTAAATCAGGGTCGCCGATAGCAACGGCTTTCGCTCTGGCGTTGCAAGAGCACACCTCGGAAACGAGCGCGATAAGGAAAACACGTGTTGAGCACGCTCTCCTACGCTCTTTTCTTTTTACAGGGTTTTCCTGGCTTTTCCGGACATTTCTTATATTCGTCATCGATAGAACTATTTTCCATAATTTTCCCTCGTCCTCATGGTGTCAAATTCTACACTGAGAAAGATATGTAGTACTTTTTAATAAAAGATATGGTAGTGGGAGATCGAGATGAAATAAAGTAAATTTTACTGTATACAGTGTACTGTATACAAAACGTACATGCTATCCGTTTAATCTAATTTTCTATAGCGCACATTCCAAACAATTTTTTCAATCTAATTGATGCTCGCATATTTCCTACATGACCGTTGAGGAATGTGTACGCACTTATTTCCTGTGCTGCGAGCCTCGAAACCAAAGTCAGCTGATAAGGTCAGGCATCTTGCCGCTAGTGCCCCGCGGCAATACGCTTCTCGTATTCGTATAGTAGTCTGGACTGTACCTCAGGATCGCGTCAGCACCGTAGAATTTGTCTGCATTCATCAGACAGTGTTGAACTATTGTAGGTACTGTGCGAAATGAATGTGGTCCAATCGTAACTGTGTGACTACAAGGTACGTACAAGTGTGTGAATTTATGTTGCTTTATACTTTTTACTCGTCTCAACGGTTGTTACAGCAATTAAAAACATGCCACAGTTCCGCCGGTCTTATATTTCCATATTGAGTATTATTAAACATGTAGGCTGTAAATATGGCTGTAAGTAATTCGCATGTTATGTTTTTAATTTGTGTCTCTTGCATCAAGATTCAAGATACGTGTAAATACAAGTGTGTGATGATATGTTGTTTTATATATTTCTGTAACATTTACGTTTTTTTTTTAAATTTCTATGGCATCAGGTCAGTGAAAAAACCGAATTCAAGCGCACGCTCAAGCAACGTTTTGAGGTCTTCTTTTAAAATGATATGTTGTAGCTTTCATGGCATAATGTTTGTCTTAGAAAGCTTTTCAGCGGATTTCATGTCTACTATCGAAAAAGTTACTATATTTTTTCACAATTTTTAAGATTATATCAAAGTATGTATTATTTCAGAACTTCAAAATGATTCACACAAAAAATAATAAGTCGTGTGAATTTTTCAAGTCAATGATATTGTGTGACATCGAGAATGATTTCACGTGCACTTTCCTATAAGTTATTAAAATACTTTCCGGCGATTATCAATTTTCCACGATTCAATTTTGCCAGAAAGATAGTAAAGAAATGTTCAATTATTTTTAGGGCTTTCCTAAATACAATGTATGGCGATAAAGTTTTTCTGCTAATTTTCCGTCTGCTTTAACAAAAACTTCTATAGTTTTATTCAATTTTTAAGAAAAAATTTTCTACTATCACACAACTTGAAACTGATTCATACAAAAATAATGAATCATGTGAATTTTTGAAGTGCAAATGATTTTGTGTGACATCGAGATTGATTTCACGTACACTTTCCAAAAAAAAAAAAATGAAATACTTTCCTGCAATCGTGAATTTTTCAAGACAAAATTTTACTACAAACATAATAAAGAAATGTTTTATTTTCTGGGAATTTTCCAAATATATGGCGTGGACTGAGAAAATCTACCTAACAGCACATTCCATTAGGTGCATCATTAGATCTTAGAGGATTAGAAAGTAAGCCTAAAGGAATGTGCTGTTAGGTAGGTTTTCTCAGTACACGCCACATAAATTATAATGTATGGCGAGAAAGTTTTTCCGCAAATTTTCCGTCTGCCTTACGAAAAACTACTATAGTTTTTTTATTTTAAAATAAATATTGAAAAAAAATTATATTTTTATAAATAAAAAATACAATTATTTTTATTTAAAATCGATGAAGTTCTTTTCTTGCCCTGGTATTAAAGTTTTGTCATTTTTTTAATTGGTATACAAATATGTAACTGAATGTAGAATTAACTTTCAGAAATAAGCTCCTTACAATATTGAAAAATTTATAAACTTGAGTAACCTCACAATATACAAATAATTTTTAATGTATTTATGAAAAAAACGATGGAGAGTTATTCTAAAATAATATTTCATTGTTAAATACACATAAGCATGCTTACACAACAACAAAAACAGTAATATTTAATAAATCAAAACTTGTTAAATATTAAATCAAAACTTGTTAAATATTAAATCAAAACTTGTTACTTCAAACATATAAAAAAAATTTTTACGTTTTTTAAGCTAAAAAAAATTCCTTATTTGCGATTATTCTAGAACAGCTTCGATTTTCCTGAACGGAAAATTTTATCTCGAATAAACTCACAAAATGTTTTTTTTTTCAAATTCTTTGAATATCATGAAAAATCTGGGAAATTTTTCACTGTAATTTCAGATATATTTATTCACGTTTTAATATGTGAAGAATTGTCATAGCGTTAATAAAATACAACAATGTAGAAACACACATAATTATGCTTTTTTTACCCAGGTAAACAATTTTATTCCAATATTCTGGTTTTTATTCAGAATGTTAATTAACGTCAAACAATGATGGAATAATTAGCAAACGAATTTCGTCGCTCGTTGAACAAAGTATGAATAACGCTGTAAATGATTTTGAACCAAAATTAATGAAATATCAAAATTTCCATAATTATAATGTACAATAGATAATAATAAATAATTAAGGGCAATCATTGGAATTGAAACCTAATTTCTGTTATTGCTCTGGTAATAAAGTTTCTGCAAATTATTTTGAATGTTATGGAAAAATAACAATTTTAAAATACTTCCAGATTAAAAAAAATTTTTAAATTAACAAACAACAATTTTTATTATATCAGCGCTTGTTCTAATGAACTTCGCTTTCAAATTTTGAACTTTGCCCTGGAATAATTTTGATTTTCGTGAATTCATAATTTCTCGGAACCAAATTAATCAATTTTTCGTAAAATTTTTCACAACTTCATATACGTTCTAACATTCAAAAGATACCTTCCACAAAAAAAGCCATTTAAAAATATCGACAAATCTTGTTTTTCAACAGAGATAAACAATTCTCATTATCAATTTTCAACTCAATATCCAAACTACGATAGAGCTAATTCCGATTTATCACAATTCCAAACTCTCTCATTCAAATAAATTTACACATCAAACTCAATTAATGTTTCTGATAATAAAATAACGCCATGCAAACAGCAAAACGCGTATTACGGAAATTCGTTCGGACGGAACTAATGATTTACAACATCATGGATCACCGAGCAGATCAAGAGCAAAATCCCGGCCATGAAGATCGCGAGTTTCGCTCCTGTGTATGGTCCATTAATTATTAATTTCAGGGATTTTCCCTTTGATAAAAGCAAGCTCGAGCTTCTCTGAATTGAAACTTTTGGCCGAAATGCCGATGTGGTTATGTCAAACTCAGCTAATTGACACCCTCGTGAAAGTTATTCAATATAATGCGTAGCAGTATGATTTCACAGGTGCCAGGCGTGCTGATGAAGAAGCTCCCGCAAGTTCCTATCCAGCCTCCAACTTTCGCAAAATCTCTAAACTCGCGACGAATACGATCATAGGAAACTTGTCAAGTCCCTGTAAGTTGTCCACGGTAAATAACTTTCGTCTATCAACGTGCCCCGTGCATATCACTATCGATAACAAAACTTGGTACTTAAGCTTAGATGTCGGATAGCGAGTTAAGTTCTGATATAATAACCGAGTGACGTCAGTTGCTTACGGGATTAACAATGAGAAGAGCGTTATAATGGGAAGTTACAGTAATTTTCTATGTTGTTTTTGGGTACATATACTTATGGAAATCAACTGTATAATGATGTTTGTGTAAATTTCTTTATGCACAGAAAAAAGTCTTTGATTTCAGTTTAGTAGATCATTTGAAACAGACCATTTATTTAGTAAGTTATGGAATAACCAATTTTTCAGGTATGAGAACTAATCTATATCTTAAATATGATTACAGTGTTATTATATGAATATTCATAATAAAATGAAATTTGATTTTTCAATGAATTATTTAAATAAACGATAAATAATAAAATCAAATAAAATCAAACTATATAATGATAATAATGAATCTATCATATAGTATAATATTAAATATATAATAAATAAAATAGTAAAAAAAATTGATTATATATAATGAAGATAGCATTTGTATGAATATTTGATATATATATATTCAATATGATTATAACTATTAATATAAGATTTTTATAGAGAAAACAGTAGTTGAAAGGAACAAAACTTTGGTTGTGACATCCAGAAATTTGGTTGGTCCATGTTCCACTGAAATTTGGTTGATAGAACCAAATATTTAATTCTGTGTGGGTTGTATAGATATATTTATATGTATACATATCATAAATTCTGATGTCTTTTATATTTGATGATTCTAAAAAACAATATTTTTGAATTTCCAAGTCAATTTATTTTGTTTGAATCATTGTAATATAATCCAACTGTTAATTTTTATTGTAATTGTTGTCACTGAGTTATATAGGTAAATATATATTTGTGTATTTATTATTTATATATTTATTACTTATGTATTATATATTCTGATATTTTTCATATTTTATGATTAATAAAAGTCATTATTTTAATATACCCATTCATTATATTTTCTCTGAATCATCATCATGTTTTGATGATCCAATTTTGAATTTTTTTTGTAAATGTTGCTACTTCACAGAAAGAAATCTTTGGTTCCACTAACTATTTACTTAGTAAATTATAGACTAACCAAATTTTTAGGTATTACAACACAAGGTTTTGATTATTACTAACAATATAAGATTTTCATAAAAAAAACTGTAGTTGAAATGAACAGAACTTTGGTTGTCCCATCCAGAACTTTGGTTGGTCGATATTTCACTAAATTATTTGGTTGCTGGAACCAAATACTTCTTTCCTTGTGAGTTATACAGATATATGTATATTATTATATTATTATATTTTATGATTATAACAAGAAATATTTTTGAATTTCCTGGTCAATCGATTTTATATTAATAATTGTACAGTGATTTTTATTGTAATTGTTGTCGCTTATTTAATATAATATATAAAAAGCGATTTTCACGAATTCCAAGTAAATTTATTTTCTTTCAATCATGATTGTATAATAATCTCATTGTAAATTGATATTGTGATTGTTGTCACTGAGTTGTATAGATGTATTGGCATTTATTGATTATTTATATATGAATATTATCCATATGATATAAATTCTGATATTTTTTATATTTGACGATTGATAAAAGCCATGTTTCCAATATTCCTACTTATTTTATTTTGCCTAAATCATCATCGTGGTATAATGATTCAATTTCGAATTTTTGTTTGAATTCTTGTCATATGGTTGATGTTATTCTTAAAAATTTTTTTTTTCGTATATCTAGTCCATTTATTTTCTTCTGATTACAGTTGCATAATGATGGAATTGTAAATTTTTTTGTTGTTACTAAATTAATATAATTTTAAAAAGCAATCATTTCTCTCAATTTTTATTGTATTATGATTGAATTGTAAATTTATATTGTAATTGTTGTCACTGAGTTATATAGATATACGTATATTTACCTAATTATTATTTATAAACATATTATTTATAAATATGATAACATCTCCACTACTATATCATCCTTACTACTATGATTTTGAATATTGAATATTTGAAATAAATATTTATTATTTATTCTACTACATATATCAATGTCAAATATTGACAAATTTTAAAAATATTTCACATTAATATAGTTAAGTCCAAAATAAATTTTTATATAATTTTGTTATTTTTGAGACCAAACTGCAATTGCAATATTTTAGAGTGAAAAGTACAATATTTTTTTCTTAGTGGATAATTGTTAAAGTAACTTCATTTACGTTCATCAGAAATATTAGAATCCCAAGACTTTTTCAATGTATTGCTTATAAATAAATTAATGAGTTATATAAAATTTTTCGATTTATTATTCAAACGTATTGTTCATTAATGAATGAACAAATGACTTCATAAAAGTGTGTTGTTAACTAAGAATTTTCGTAAAATTTCACATTTTCCAACAAATTTTTATCTTGTTGCATGTCAGTTTTTGAAATATATTACTTTCCCCTGTAAAATATTGTAATTGGCAATTAGTTTCGAATATTTAATCTTTTCAATAACAATTTCTTATTAATTCTACCATGTAAATAAAAAATAAAAACAAATTTTGTCAGTATTTTTTATAAATAAAGTTAAGTACAAAAGAAAATTTTCATCCAAAAGCGTTATTTTCGAGACTGAGCAACAATTATTGCAATATTTTATGGTGAAAAGCAAAATATTTTTTCTCAGTGTATAATCTCGAATACAACTCCTTTTATATAAATCAGAAATATGAAAATCTGCGTTTTTACAAAAAATTGCAAAAGTAATTCATAAATTCTGATTTTTACCTGAAATCGCTGTTTAACTTTTATTCTATCACCTTCAGCCACATTCAAGATTTTCGAAATTAAAAAAAAAACAAAAAATATCACTGATACACGTAGGTTATCATCTCTTCATTAATTAACTGTTCATATATTGATTTATCGGAAAGTGCAAATTGAAAAGTGTTGTATCATCGGAAATCGAAATATACTCAACTCGTATTTCATTTTATACATACAATAATGAATTCTCTCATAATTTATTCAATTAATGTTATTGGCAGTTGATTTTTTGCAATCACGCTTGTTTCCTTATTTCTTTTTTCTACGTTTTTTTCCATGTTGAATAATTTTAATGATTTCTAACAAGATTTTGAGAGCTTTGCAAAATCCATTCCAAGAAAGCGAGCAAATATACATTCTCCGCAAACAACGGGATGTTTGTTCAAAGGGTCAAGTGAGGGATTGCTCAAATTCTCAAAATACACTCAATTTAGGATTACCAGTCTCACCGGTTCATAATCTGCCTATAATCTGCCAAGCTATAAGCTCACTATTGATACTACCGAGTTAGCAACGTGAAATATTACCTCGAACAAATACTCGCCATTGATTCGTTCTCTTTCAGCAAATATTTATGAGGAAAATTATTGTTTCAAGAAATAAGCATCAAATAAAAAGTAGTTTCTTCATTTTTGTTGCATATGAACTAAAATATTTTTCATGTGATAATTTTAACATCTGAAATTTACATATGTTAAACAAATATTGATATTTAATTTATCGCGAGTTGCTGTTTAATGTTCTTATGAATATGCAACTGAAATTTTCGAGTTTGTTTTAGCTACGTGCGACGGAATATTTAAAGTCACATCGTGTCATTATAAAAAATGATACAGCAGGTAAATTTTTAGTATTGTATAGTACAATATTAAACTGTACACCTGTAAATTCACTGCAAAACTCTTCAGCTCACATCCGTGATCCCAACCAAACCTGACTTTTTCCTTCAGTGACATTTAATCATTAGCAAGCTCTCTGCAAAAACGCCATTGCTCGCAGTTACATCATCAACTCTTTCTCCTTTTCATTATACGCGTCATAAAAACGGTGCTTTTTCGAACAATACAATGCTTTTCTCAAGTGAGTCATGGTCGAACAAAACCCGCAAAGTTTAACCGTGAAACGAAAAAAAGTGCGAACCCGGAGAATAAATTTCCAGCGCGAGAGAAAAAGGTTCATTTCTTATCGTTAACGCATTTCAGGTTGGTAGATACTCCAAGCAAGGTATGGCGCAATGATGAATAGTTTTCTAAAAAATAGTCGTAGAAAAAACAAAGCGTATTCCGCATCGTTAAATTAAAGTGATTTGATGAATTACTCTGACAGCTATAACCCATATTGGTGCTTCAGTTATACGCAGTAACGCAGGTTATGGCTCGTGGGTATGTTTACGACTAAAGATCCCCGATGAAGTAATTGCTTTATCTACTCTCCCACGGCAGAAACTTCTTTAATATTCTCCTGGATGCAACCGACAAAAATTTATGTATATTCAGTGTTGGTAGTTTAGTGGAATCGATAGTTTTCAAGTTCATCGTGATGATTAGTGTTGCAAAAAGGCAGATGGAAAGTCTAATTGGGAATGGGCAATTGGGAACTTGATTTGGAAGATGCAATTCTTGAAAATTTATTCTTAAACTTTAAAAATTCGTTTAAGTTGGGAGAAATTAAAATTTAGCAGATATCACAGTATTTATTGAATTGAGGAAACATGATAGTATAATAAATAAATCGTCTAATTAGGAATGGTAATTGGTAATTTAAATTTTATAATGCACTTAGAAAAACTTTATTGCTTTCTAAGAGATAATTTAACTTGGGATAATAAATTTAACAGGATTCGAAATTTTTGTTTTGAGGTTTATAGAAAAAACGGTGAACATCTTCAAAATTTGCGACATTTTCAAAATCTGAAGGGAATGATCGAATTAACTCAAATTTTTCAAGTAAAATCGCTGAAATTGTCATAGCATCTTTATTTTTGAAATTTCTCAATTTTTATATACTTATCAATAAATTTTAGCGACTATTTCTTGTTGCATATTTTCAAAAGGATAAAAATTTCTATAAATAGAAACGTTTTCCAACTATTGATAGTTTATGAATTTTGCGAAAGTCTTATCGTTTGCAAAATTTTCTGAGTATAACAAAATTTCAGGATTTTATTATTCATTGAAGATTATAAATAATATTCATGAAAATGAGTAATTTCTCACAATATTGAAATTCTTTATATCTCCATAATTTGAGACATTTTCCAAATTTTAACGGAATCTTCGGATTATTTGAAATTTCCGAAAAGTTTTTTAAATAATTGTCGAAACATCTTTATTTTCGTAGTTTGTAAATTTTATCATACTGATGAATAAATTTTGCCAACCTTTTATCATCTCAAATTTTTAGAACTCTTAAAATTTTCATATATCTTGGAATTTTCGAACAATTAATAATTTATGAATTTTGCGAAAGTCTTGTTGTTTGGAAAATATTCCAAATG
Source organism: Platygaster orseoliae (assembly GCA_030522825.1). NCBI lineage: Eukaryota > Metazoa > Arthropoda > Insecta > Hymenoptera > Platygastridae > Platygaster > Platygaster orseoliae. The sequence goes on from JAPYZL010014072.1 coordinate 11,167, forward strand.
TAACAATATTTCCGAATTTCAGTAATTATTGGAAAATATGAATGATATCTATGAAAATAACTAACTTTCCATAGTATTGAAATTCTTGCAATCTTCAAATTTTCAATTGTCTGACTTTTGCAGATCTTTACATCAATTATATTTTTATAGTTTCGAAAATTGCTTGAATATTCGAATTTCAAAGAATTCAGCGAATTTGTGGAATGTAAATCGTCTTGTAAATTTCAAAATTATAATAATTTCCAAAGAAATTCATGAAATCACGATGAAATAAAAAAATCTGCTAAAGTATTCTAAGAAACGTAAACTTTTAAATTACTTACTCGTACAAAACATCTGAATTTACGAATTTTTCAAATTTCGACATATTCACAATTTTTCTATACTTTCCCTATTTTTTAGTTTTTCAAAATTCATATGTAAGACTCGAAATTCAATTGGTTTTTGCCAAATGGAAACTCCATCTGGAAACACCAACTGGAAACATCAGAAATTCGCAATCCAAACTCGCATACCAAAATTTCAAACAAAAAGGCAAATAATTTTGAACGGAGAAAATGGTTTGGTTACAGCAACCATTGATCTCGTAAAATATGGACCCGCCAAAGTTTTTGGTACTGCAACCAAAACTTGTGTTATAGCAACTAATGCTCACATTTTATGACTGACACTTAGGTTGCAATAACCAATTATTTGGTTATCACACCTGAAGTTTTGGTTGTACTACACAAAACTTGGGCTCATATTTTACGAAATGAATGGTTACTGTAACCAAGAATTTCTCTCCTTCAGATTAAAGTTTCTAACACCAGGAAAAATTGCAAGGCCCATTCATACAATGGGTCTTGCCATTTTTCCTGGTTTGTAAGTATACTCCTCAATCGGCTTTTCCAGATGGTATTTCCACACTGAAAGAAAAGAATGGAGTCACATCCATGAAAATAGTTAATTTTAGACAGACCTTAGAAAATAGTGAAGCAAAATTGCTGCAGATTGCCATCACGACAATATCTATGACTCCGGAGTAAAAAAAAACAGTACGTTGCCTTTTCAAATGGATGTTACATCCTTTTTTAAAAGGATTCTCCAAAATCACCATCTTATGAATGTGATACACAACCTTTTCTCTGCGTGCATCTGTGTTTTCACCAAAACCACTCTCCCCTCCAAATCCCAGAATATTCTCCTCAACCATACTCACTCGACTCCGCCTCAAAAAATCCCAACAGCGGGGCAACACATCATAAATCCAAAAAGCGTTTCTCGCGGAATGACGACGTCGGTAATTGAAGCGAAAGCAACGAGTGAATCACGATTTGGCACCGACTCAAAAGCGCAATTATCGCCGTAACACTTGGAGAATCTCGCGATCGCGGCACTGCGGCTGTTTCATCCGTAGGATGCTGCGAAAAGCGCGGCGCGGTGAATGAACGTGCACCGCCCTTGGTTTTCGATCGAAAGCTCGCCTCGTGCGGCAAGCCTCGCCGAGCTCCGACTCGGGAATCGAGCTTTTACGCGCCGGGACCGTCTCTCGGCCTTTACTGCAGAAGCGTCGCGTTGCGCCCGCCCTTATAGCATCGCGTTGCATTCGCGCCCACCCCACCAGGCTTTCCCCGACAGCACGCAAGCGTCCCGACGCAGACGATGAAAAGTCTACTCTTTGAGCTCTTCCTGCCAGGACGTTTTCGTGTCCCGTTCCGCAGGCACGGATATTCCGCACGCGGCAAAATCGCCAAAGAAACCCAGTCGCAGGAACAACAGCTTGTGGATAACGACGTTTCTCTTTGTTGGCATTTCTTTTTTTTTACTCCACAGGCAATTTCTCCCTTTTTTCCGGGGAAAAAGCTTTTCACGGCGAAAATGTCTTTGCGTGCACTTAACGCTTGCCTCTACTGGGGAAGAGATGAGTTGATGGTTTTTGGGCGATGAGCATTTTGCGGAGGGGGAGGAAGGGTTGAGGGAATGGGGGAGTGGGTGCACACAGATTTAAGGGGTGAGGGGGTTGCACACAGGGGTGAGAGGTGAGAGGGGTGCAGCACACAGGGGGTGAGTGGTAAAGGGGGTGCACATAGGGGGTGAGGAGTTAAGGGATGCACACAGGGGTTAGGGGCTAAGGTGGTGCACACGGGGGGTGCACGCAGGGGGTGAGGGATTAAGAGGTGCACGCAAGGGTGAGGGGTTAAAAGGGACACACACGTGTGAGGGGTTATGGTGGTGCCCACAGGGGGTGCACAAACAAAAAGGAAAGTGCACAAAAAAAATTGGTCCATCATTAAGTGCAGTTCTCGAAATTCTGGAAACGCGCAATTGAATGAAATCTTACAACGCGCGTTTGTACGTTTTCTCCACGTCTATCTTTTTGTAAAAATGCGCTGGCAGTCTGGCGACCCTCATAAGAACGCGATCTCTCAAGAGTTTCTTCATCAAACTGGACTGGGATCAGTATTCTGTCAAGTTCCCTGATACAGAACTGCTAACTTTACTTTCACGTTCTTTATCTTTTGGTAATTATATTGTTCTTTCTTTTAGAGACTTTCAGGAGTTTCAGGACTTTTTTTATATCAACTTTGGCATTAGTGCTGGTAAAATCCGCGATGCGAAGTGATGCAGAGGTTTTTGTGAAAAGCGGAAACATGTAGTTTTAACGGATTATTGATAAATTCTGCTTTGCTTCTTCATTTTCCTTTACTCTGTTTCGATATTATAACTCATTTCGGAAAAGTCAGTTATTTTTAAGAAATGATGAATCGACGATTAATCGAAATTTTCAGTAACTTTTTTCAATTTGTTTTTTCAATATGAAATTATATTGTATATGTAGTTAGGTTTAGTATTGATTTAATTTATTACAAAAATTTAGATGACTTTTTATGGTCAGTGTCTGAAATTTTATCTTTTATTTGAGAAATATGGAGCGTGTAAACTTTTAGCCGACATTTATTTAAAAATCAGTGATGTTTTTTAGAATAATGAAAAATGTTCATATCTCATACATGAAAAACACTTTTGAAAAATACTAATTGATGTATAAAAATTAAAAATCATTTTATCGCTAAAATGAGAATTTTAGGCATTGTAATTTTTATATTTTTTAATCATTCTAAATTCCTTCAGAAAATTCACTGATTTCTAAGAAACAATGAAGCGACGATGAATTGAATTTTTTAGCAACCTGCTTTATTTTTTCAAAATATGACATAATATTGTCTTTAAGATTAGGTTTAGTACTTATTTTGATCATTTTAGTAAAATTTTAATGATTTTTTATGATCAATGTCTGAACTTTTTTTTTTTAATTTGCGTAATATTGAGTTTCTGAATTTAAAGTCGACATAAATTAAAAAATCAGAAAAGTTTTTGAGAAGAATAATATAAATTTTTTTGATTTATTATATAAAAAATACTCTCTATTATAAATATTTATTGATGTACATAAAATTCAGAATAATCAAGTAGCTAGAATGGGAATTTTCGGCATTGTAATTTTTTAATTTTTATAATCATTCTAACTTATTTTTGAAAAGTCACTGATTTCTTAGAAACACTGAATTGAAATTAATTAAAATTTCATTCAACTTTCTTCATTTTTATGAAATATGACATAACATTTTGTCTACGGTAGTAGGTTAAGTAATCATTCTAATTATTACAAAAACTTTTATGACTTTTCATGATCTTAAGTTTATTTTTAAATCTTCTGCAAACTAATTTTATTAATTTACAAATCATTAGGTTTCTTAACTAATAATCGACATTTTAAAAATCAGTCAAGTTTATTAGAAGAACAATGAAAAATGTTTGTATTTAATGTATCAAAAATATTTTATCATAAATATTTATTGATGAATATAAAATTCAAAATAAATAAATGCTTAGAATGAGACTTTTTGGCATTGTATTGTTTTTTTATTTAATTTGATTTTTCGAGTTGATTTTGCATTTTATTAAAATATTAAAAAATATTTCTCTGCCATATATAAAAAATAGCCAAATACTTATATTCATGGAATATAAATAAAATTCAAATTAATCAAACTGCTAAAATAGGCTTTTTTCGTAAAAATAATAATATTCCGTGTAAAGTTCCCTTTTCTCCGAAAACCAATAACCTCAAACTTATATTTTCCCATTCTTACTAAAAAAAATCGAGTGTAATATTTTAAGCTTACAACATACAAAATTCAATATTACCGTACATGTTGATCGTCCTCATTTTGGAGTAATTCAATTTTTCACAACTCGAGCATCGAAAACTCGATTTACGACGTCTGCCAAAGGTGGCGTAACTGAGCGATTTCAGGTTGTTTCATTTACTCCACTCGACTT
>JAPYZL010014076.1:0-11431 GCA_030522825.1 Platygaster orseoliae
GTATTTTAATTAATGTAAATGTTTTGTAATAATTGAATTTATAATGTAATTAATTAGTTCCTGAAGAGGGCTTAATAAAAGCCGAAAGCTTGAAGAAATAAGAAAGGAGGTGTAATTTTTTTTGAATCAGTTTGAGAGGATTGGCTCCAAGATGATCGTTGGGATATGAATTAATAATAGTTAGTCTTATTCATAATATTGATAAATTCCAAGCCAGCCAATTATTGACAAACTTCACTGTCGTCGTTAGGCACGCATCGAAAACCCTTAACTTATCTTTGGAGCCACTCGACCGTGAAACTTGACATAGAAAAATAATATGCTTTGTCGATAACTAATAACGATAAAGATGAGTTCTAAAATAACCGAAGGTCGTGAACATTGAACATCCGAATGATAAAAATCTCGATATCCCAATATTGTGAAGGAACGGAAATTAGCAATTTTACATTTTACCAAAACGTGCTCAATATTTTTTGTGTATAAATAATACAGCGAAATCCTATGATTGAATTTTTCGATGTTATCGCTGCGACCGAAACAATTATATTCCCTATTACATCGATTTTACAAGTCAATTTCAAGTTCTGTGTTAGAAAACACAGAACTTGAAATTGGCTGGGAAAATCGATGAAATGAGGAGTATAATCTTAAAATAATTGTAGCAAAGCTGGATAAATTCAATTAAAAATAATGATTACTGCTTTTAAGTGGACCCCTATTGTAACGTTTCAGGTTATTACGTTTTCCTTGGTCTAGCGTTTGACTTTACCTCTTTAGAATCTTAAAAGCCACTGCTAGGTTTTTTTTAAACATTCACAGAGAACATCATTAGGAGAACTTGTTCGTTATACCGAGGAGGACTTTACAAGAAGATTCACTGCATTTATTTATAGTTGGCAGTTACAGCAGTACTTTGAAAGTTATTATTAGTGAAAGAAATTCCATTTTTTTTTTTTTTTTTTGAGGGAAACTGATGAAAAATATTATTGATGTTTTCACAAAAATTTGAAAAACTGTGAACTATATTTGTAACTCTATAATTCTTTAAGGAAAAACTTTTCTTTAATTTGTTGAGACATTTTTGAAATTAACAACAATATACATATCCAACTTATTTTCTATTTGGACCAAAAATATGGTAAATTCTGTAGTAGAAAATTAAATTTTTTGAATAAAAAAATAGGAAAAAAGAATGAAGTCAGATTTTGGAGCAACAATGCAATAGTTACAAAAGTCGTGATATGGAAATAAGACGTTGTCACGCATGACATCATTCATGTTTTAGACACATTAATGAGTTCAACGTTAAAACTTTTGTTCTATTACGAGTAATTTTGTGTTAGAATATGAAATCACGGGCCTATCTTCAATCTAAACTTACTTGACTCTAGTTAACTTCACCTAGGTAATGGTCAACTCAAATTCTGCCAATTTATTGCCAGTCAACCCCCTTGTTTGAAACTGAAACACAAAAAATTTCACGATTATTGTTTCGAAAAATTACTGAAAAGTTCAAGTATTGAATAGAAAAATAAAAATTGACAATAGTTCATTAGAAACTTCAAGGTCACAAGGGACCAACAATTGTTAGTTCGAATATGTTTGACCTTAGTCTGACCTTTTTACAATACTCCTAAAATTTCATATTATCGTTATCTATGACGAGATTAACAAACGATGTTTTATTTTTTTGAAGTGAAACTTTTTAACCGGCGCCTGGGGGGGGGGGGTGAAAAGCGTTATGTGATGTGATGTGATGTGATGTGATCGGGTGGACCTTTATTGAGGTTCCAGTGTAAAGTGGGACATATATCGAGGTTCCAGTGTAAAGTGGACATATACGAGGTTCCAGTGTAAAGTGACTCCTATATGTCTTATATCGAGGTTCCCGTGTAAAGTCAGCCCTATATTTGTTTTTTATCGAGGTTCCAGTGTAAAGTGACCAGGCCCGTCCCTAGGGGGGGGGGGGCAGACGGGGCGACTCGCCCCAGGCTCCGCGTTTGGAGGGGCCCCGCGCTCGAGAAAATTTTATTTTTGAAATTTACGAAATCAAATTTGAGATTTTGATGACCTTTTTTTTTTTAAAATCAAAAGATGAAAATTCTGAGGTTCTTTTTTTTTTTAGGAGTCAAAGTCAAAATGGGGGCCCCGCCTAAAATCTTCGCCCCAAGCCCCGCAAAACCTAGGGACGGCCCTGAAAGTGACCCCTATATGTCTTATATCGTGGTTCCAGTGTAAAGTTTTTTTAAACGTATCATTCAATCTTAAATGAGTTTCACACTCCGTGAATTTTTCAAAAAGTTTCACTTCTCGTTTTCATTATTCTTCTTTTTTTTAAATCTTTCCTTCATTTTATGTTTTATTTTTACCAACGCTGTGAAATTCATTGCGATTTATGGTACATCTTATTTGAATTTCAATCTACTCTATAGACTTGTAATGGATATACAAACGATACGCAATGGACTCAACCGGATTACTATGCGACGCCACAAGATTCCTCTGGCGTATTAAAGGATTTTCTTAAGATTCTGCAGAACTCTAAATGGCCAAATACTATTTCTTTCTTATAAAAGTTTTATCCTTATAGGCTAAGAGATTGAAAGAGATAAAAAATGTACACATAAAACGGAATACACATAAAACGGAAAAGTTATAGTACACCGAATGCGCTTTTTTAGAGCTCAAATAATGAAAATATCTGATTCACATTTTTCTTTTAGAGAAATGTTTTAGCGAAAAAAAAGTTATTTGATGATTCGTAAATGAGTCCGATTTTTATTATTTTTTTACTTATCTTTCACAAAGGAAAAAATCAGTAAAAAAGTAAATATATACGTAGACTAACAGATTTTTTGTTTTGTTATTTACGTGAATTGTGCTCTAGAGTATTGTTGAATGAGAGAAAACTGCAATAGCTGCACCAAAAAACAAGCAACTGAGGAATCGTTTGTCCCTTGAACTCGGGTTTCCGAGTGCACGTGCACTTAGCTTCAGTGAGGCACACACGCATTGCGGGCTTTAACAAATCGATGGCTCCGAGGGAAACCAGTGTAACTGAACAGTCTTGTTCTGCACATGCTTACTTCTTTTCTCTCTGTTTTACAACTGCAAAATGTTATAGCAACGATTGTATGAGACTCGTTACCAAGTGTTACTTTGTAAATAAATTATGCTTTTTGCTAAACTTGAACTATTCAAAGTAGTTTGATCTGATTTATTCCAGTATGGAAAATTACTTTTAAAAAGAATCGATTTTGTAAATACTGAACTGAAAGTGACTTATAGTGCATTGATATTTTGTATAGTGTTCAATAGTGTTAATTTTGATTATTATATAATAATTATACTACAACATAATTTATTTGAACTACAGGTCTATTTTAATTCTTTTTCTTCGCTTAATACTTAAATTTCTTTTTCTTTTCAGATCTTGATTTTTCCTTATTTTTTGGCCCAGTTGTAATTGTCTAAACACTATTTCCTTATTATTTATTTATAAATTAAAATATAGTATCTATTACAATATTTGTTATTATATTATTTTTTAGAAAAAGTTACTGCAACAAAACAAGTTGAGAGTTTGAAGAAAATTAATAAAAAAAAACAAATAAATAAATTTCTCACAATAGTAAAAAAAAGTTCTGTTGATAATTTGTTTCGTTTTTTTGTTTCGAAATCTTACCATTGGTAGAAATAGACTTAAGGTAAAATTCCCCGTTGGAAAAATGAATTTTACGTCTTTTTCCGGATTTTGAATGTTTTTTGACGGACCAAACCCGTGTCACAAGAGTGAAAGTGTCAGTGACGTAACGTTAACGTCACAAGTTACTGACGTTCGAGCAAGTGCATGCGTAGTGATGAATGCATCGATCCGCAGATGGGCAGAGCTGGTGGAATGGTCATTTTATTTCTTGTAAGAGAATTAATTCAACGCCGCTAACCACACAAAGATCGAAATTTCATAGACTCTATTCGATGATAAAGTTCAAATTATTAAGACGATGCGGGAGTCAGCGAAGAACTCCGATACAATTTTTTTTTCTCTGACGTGGCCAAGTAAAAGGTCAGCGTGCGACTTGCATTGAATTTACAATGAATTCATTATCATGCGAAAGGAATAATTTAACCTTTGCAAATAAATTATTTTGTCCTCTTGAGTTACAATTGGAGCGTTTGGAGGCCTATAAAAATTGCATGGGTTGCAAGACGATGAAAAAATAATTGGTATTCCAGGTCGGACATGAAAAATCTTGGTTCAAGCTGGACGGAAGCCGCTATATCACGCACTGCCGCATTACAGACGTTACTAGTCCTAGTTATTTCAGCGAAAAAGCATTTCCGATCGAAGAGCCCAAGACACGACTGGAGGTATAAGAGAAGAAGCGCAATTCGCAAATCGGGGAGCAATACGGTACAACCACCACCTTTATCCGTCCGATCATTTAAAACATCTCGACAGTATAGATTAGAGAAACATCCATCACGGAGACTTATAGATAACAGTGGTCACGAGTTGCGGTACCAACCTAACATTCCCCACCAGCAACCTGTTTACCATACACAACGTGCAAGACGTCGTCTGCGGGAAAATCGTTAGCACCGATAGCAAGGTACTTTACAAATTAATGACACTAGCCAGCAAATTTGTAGTTAGTGGCGACTTCCTTTGAGAAAAGAGTTTTTTTTTTGCTAATTTAAGGTCGAAGAGCTGAAATTAAATATTTGCAAAAAACGTGTTTGTTCAATGCCGTGCTGAAAAGGCCACTTTTCCACACGCTTGGGCGATGAAAAACTGGAATTTCCACACATTGTTGAATAAAATATAGTCCTTGATTAGTGTGGAACAATTTTTTTAACTCATCTGATTACAACGCTCAGATTCGTTAAAAAAAAATTTTCCACATTAGTGAAGAAATATAATATTATATCATTAACAATCTAAGAAAGTAGTTAAAGAACAATTTATTGAGGGCCCGGAAAGCAAAACAGCGGGAGCGCTCGACCTAGTAGGTAAGGGAGGGGGCGCAACGCGAAGATCCGATCAAAAGGAAGACGAAAACGAAATATTTCAATAAACTTTTTTTATTTAACTCGCCATAACTCTGGAACTTTTTTTATTTAACTCGCCATAACTCTGGAACTAGACATTGGAATGAAATGAAATTTAGACACATGATTCTTCTTACTTTAACAATGCTCCTGAAGTGCAGAAAAATTCATTGGCATTATTTATTTATATATATTATAACTCGGCGCAGTCATTGATTTATTCATACTGCGGCTATAATAATGATACAATCAACATGAAATTTTTATGTAGACTTCTTTGCTCTATAATAAAAAAAACTTGTAAATAAAAGTTTTGAAAATCTCGAGGTTTTGGATTAATATTTATTACCATTGTTTATTGTTATTTTAACAATAAATAAAAAATGTCAATGAGTTTTTTTGCACTTTGAGAGCATCGCTAAATAAGAAGAATCATGTGTCCAAATTTCATTTTATTCCAATGTCTAGTTCGAAAGTTATGGCGAGTTAAATAACAAAAGTTTATTGAAATATTTCGTTTTCTTCTTCCTTTTGATCGGATCTTCGCGTTACGCCCCCTCACTTACTTACTAGGTCGAGTGCTACCGCTGTTTTGCTATCCGGGCCCTCAATTTATATAACATAATGATATAAAAGAATAAAATAATCTAAAAAATAAAACTGATGAAAAAAATAAAAAGAAAAAGTTTATCAAAACAAAATTCGTCGATATTATGAAATTTCAAGATTAAAAAAAAAAGACCTCTGTTTTTCTAATTTTTCTTTTATTTACTCGGTTTCATAAACATGTCAATTATCGCAATTAAAATAATTCATGTCTAATCATGTATCAATCAAAAAAAAAAAAGAAAATAATTTTTTTCTTCGCAACCTAATTGTAACATTACATAAAGAAACGACGAAATTAGTCCAAAAATTTGCAAAAATTATAAAAATTCCGTGATATGACTTATCTAGTTTTTTGAAAAAAATTCGAATTTCTCTCAATTTGTAGTCACAGAAAAAACACAGTCAAAAATATAAAATTAACTTAACCTAGAATTTCAATAAACAACGAAAAAATCCATTTTCAAACTTTCACACATTTTCTATTTCTGAAACTCGACAAAAATTCCTTTAAACAAAGCTTTGTTGTCAAATTTCACAATCAAAGATTGCAATAATTTACAAATTTTTCGTTAGTAGTGACGTCCTTTCAGAAAAAGAGTTTTTTAAATAAACTTTGTGTCGCTGAATACGAAAATATCAACAAATTATTTTTACAATGAAGTGTTATGGGAATATTTGCAAATGACGTGATTCATATTATTAAAAATCCAAGTAAGCACTTAAAGCAACAATTCATACAACATGATGATATAAAAAAGAATAAAATAATAATAAAAAAAAAGTTCATGAAGTACAAAATTTGTTGATATTATCAAATTTCGAGATATAAAAAAAACTACCTCTGTTTTTCTAGTGTTTCTTCTATTTACTCGGTTCCATAAACATGTCAATTATTACAATTAAAATAATTCATGTAAAATAAAAAAAAAAAAAAAAAGAAAATAACTATTTCCTTCGCAATCTAATCGTCACATTACACAAGAAACCAACGAAATTAGTCCCAAAAAGTGCAAAAATTATAAAAATTCCATGATATAAAGTATCTAGTATTTTATGAAAAATCTAAATTTTACCCAACTTGTAGATACAGAGAAAACACAATCAACAATATAAAATTAACTTTTCTCAGAATTTCGATAAACAAAGAAAAAATCTTTTTTTAACATTCCACAGATTTTCCATTTCTAAAACTCGACAAAAATTCCTATAACAAAGCTTTGTTGACAAATTCCACAATCAACGATTGCAACAGTTTACAAATTTTTCGTTAGTTGTGACTTCCTTTCAGAAAAAAAGTTTTTTATGTAAATTTCAGGTTGCTGAATATGGAAATTTCAATCATTTATTTTTCTGAAGAAACTTATCGAGATATTTGCAAAAAACATGTTTTTCTTAGTTATTGCCAGAAATATCAATAACAATCGTTTTTATTAACACAGAATATAGATTATTGGAAAAATATACATTGTAACTCAACGATCGGAATTGTAGATTTTAAGTTGCAGCCACTAAAATCAGAAAAAAATTGCGCTGCAAAAAATTACTCATCCTAAAAACACAGTTTTTTTTACTTTCAGTGGCTGTAATTTAAAAACTACTATTTTAATCGATAAAAACAGTATACTACTGTAAAGCTATGAAGTAGAACTTTCTAATGAAATCCATTTTATGTTGATAAAATTTATAAGTATTATTGAGAACAACTAATTTTTTGCTAATCTTTCGATAACGCTTCTGTCGAAAAAATGAATGATTGATATTTTCGTATTTAGCGACCTTAAGTTATCCCAGAAAACACTTTTTTTGCATGGTAGATTTTTCATGTGAAGTAGTGTAATGAAAAGAATTTATGTGAACAGTAAAGATTTCAAAGTTATAAGAACTGTATTGTTTTTTTATTCACAGGAAGGTGGTTTGGGAGTGTGCAACCTAGACAATGTCCGTTATTTCATTATCTGAATCAGAAGAAGAACGAAGCTTGTTCCGTCCGTTCACACGAGAATCTTTACGAGAGATCGAAATTCGCATTGCCGACGAATTCGAAAAACAGAAAGAATTTGAAAGAAAAAGAGCTGAAGAAGGGGTGAGTTTTGTTTTCTGAAACAATATCACGTCGTGAGTAGCTTCTAAACGATAAGAGGGAAGGAAACATTCTGATTAGTTCTGAAACAAATAGTTCTCCAACGTCACTCACATTTTTTCGAAATTGTCATTTGCTATTCAAAATATTGGACAAGTTTCAGATGAGGCTGTTGAAAGTTGACGAGTGTGCATACAGTACTTCATGTTCAAATTCAGTTCATCTCATCACTCAAAGTGAAGGTTTCGTTGCAACAACTGAAATTTATCATTAGTTGAACTATTTTCATAACTTTTTCAAGCAATTTCCTACATACCAATTATCGTTGCTATGACAAAGCCTTTTCTCTGAATATATTTCATACTTCACTGCCGCTGAAAATGAGAATAAGTTGTAGTGACGTTGCTCAATCATTCATGGCAATCGTGAATAATTAATGACAATATATACAGTAACTTTGTTGGTACTTGATCAAATGAAATGAAAAAAAAGGTCATCAACTCTACCTTCTCGAACGAGTTTTCCATCTATCGCATTGTTGAATATTCGATGTTCTATCCATTGTGAATAACGAGTTTGTGTTACTATGAAGTGTAAGGTGCAAGCTTGATGTTTTTCAACGTTATTGATGCTGTGCCTGTTTGCATCTTTTGTATTCGAAATTATTAGATTCATTCGTCACGAGTGAAGATGTTCACGGTGCGGTTACATATTCAAAATCAAGATTTTTTGAACATCTAGAAAATATATTTAATATATGACTTTGGCACTCAAGATACCGAAATTCCTCACAAAATTCTGAAATGATGTTTCCTTTGGCATATTTCTGAAATCTTAATATTGACAGAGATATAAGCGATTGAAAATATGAACACTGGACCAACGAGAGCGCACCTTTAGCTAGTATCACAGCGGAGCTAAAGGTGCGCTCTCATTGGCCCAGCGTTCAGATTTTCAACCCCTTATATCTCCGTTAATATTGATATCTCGAAAATATGGCATAGAAAACATCGTTTTAGAATTTCGTGATCGGTATTTTTTCAATGAATATACTCCATAATCTTTAGATTTTTTTGATTCATCAATTTTTTTCTCATGCCATTTTATTTACACAAAAAAAAAACGAAAGTGAAACATTTTCACATCAACATTAAATGAGCGAAGAATCTAATAATTTACCCGTGGAATTTTTCATCCATACATAATGCTTCATCGTAGGGTATACCCAAAAACCACTATTTCACTGTGCTCAAAATGTTAATACATATACCAATCGTACTTTGCTGTGTGTATATCTATACTTGCTTCGACATTGCTGCGGACGCTCGAAACGAAACCTATTGATTCCTTGTCAAACATTGTTCTTCGACTCTTCCATTGCACTCTTAGTTTGTGTTACCTATAACCTTTTCCTTTCTCTCCTTTTTATATTATTCTTTTTTCTTTTCTCCCCTATTGTTTTAACGATTGTTTGAAAAAATTGGGAGTAATATTATTTATTCCGTACTATTATGAATTTTATTTGAAATCTACCAGCTTTACAAACCCGATTTTTTAAAATCTGCACCAAACAAATTTTTCCTGAAAAATAATTATCATCATCTGCAAAAATGTTGTATCACCATGTTTGATCATACATTAAAGATGCACATTTCATATTGTACTCTATGGTATGATGAAATAATGTAGATTTATATCGATAAAAGTATTCTTAGTGCTTTTATCATTTTGTCCAATGCAGATATACTTTAAACATAAGTTTCATCAAATCATAAATTATCCGTCTCAAAAAACATTCAGCATAATTTCCCAAGTCATGGTAATAGAAATAAAATTCATGTTCTGTACATAATTGCCTTTTTCATGCATCACTATCGAAGGGAAACTCTCGAATTTTCTTGGGTTTTTCCACCCCTAAAACCTGGCATTTTCCCTCTCCATCATTTACATCTTTGGCAACACTTGTTCTCTCTGTAATTCTGTATGTTTATGTAACGACTTTCTCCATTCTCCATTTACAGGGAGGTTATGGACGGAAGAAAAAGAAAAAAGAAGTAAGATGTTGTGCCATGCTATGTATAACGCTACTCATTCTTTTTGAAATTCATTATTGATTCCACATATGTATACACATAGTTTTTTAGTATGGAGCCGAACTAGTTTTTACGTGATATTGTTACAATGTATTCATAAGTCGAAGCAGTGGCGTAAATATCATCTTTAACAATGCACGAGGCGTCTGAAATTTATTGGAAGTCGAAGGAGCTCTTCTATAATTAGATTCATGATTAAAATATTCTCAGGGGGAAGGGAGGGAAGGAATAAATATTATTGTTTTACGCTACTGAATCGAACAACTTTTCCAGTGCACTTTGAGAGTAGTAAAGACATAAATACATAAATGCCGATGATTGTTGATGCAGAAGTAGCACATAAATAGTGTACATATTTTATAATGTTAGGTTGAAATGAATATAGACAGTGTTTATGAACATACAGCCATAAGTATGTCATGATCTCGTGATAGTTTCCTTTTTCTCTCTTGATTAATGTTTATGTTGAATGAGTTATCAGATCTCCAATTTTTAATCATGGAAAAACTCATACTTACACGAGTTTTTACCGAATTTTTTGTTGTCGAAAATTTGTAGTTGAGATATATTGATTTAGGAATTTTTAGATTGGATTTCACGTTTGAAATTTAACTTCGAAACATGGAAATCCATCTGTGAATGTTCCAAAATAAAGTGACTTAGATAAAAAACTAAAAATCTCAAAATTCACCCCAAAAAACGTCCTGACTTGTGAATTTATTAAAAGTTTTTTTTATATAAATAGGAAATATTGTCCAATCAACTTCCAATGTGTATATCACTGCTAAAATATAAAGCAATTATAAATATCAAACAATTATTTAATTTATTTAAATCATGTAGTTGTTCAACTATTTTCAGATATTTCTGTGAAAAAACACAGTTAAAATATTTCCAGACGAATAGTGAAAAACATTAATACATTGTAGCATGTCGCGTGTACTTTTCTAAAGATCACTGCTATTTTTTTTGCTTTGCGCAGCTTACACCGCTTGATTCAGCTTTCGAATATCGATACCTATTAATTACGAAAAAGGAACTCTTGAATATAATGGCCACTGCAATGCTGCCGACTTGTAATTTCAAGCTGGCCTTGAACAAAGGTCATATGGTGTTTATAGGGAATATAATTGGGCCAATTATCATGTGCTGGAGAGTTTCGTCGCAACTGAAACGGAAACCTGAAGTGGTTTTTTTTCAGTCCTCATTATAACGCGAAATAGTTTGTTTTTCAAAGTAAAAAAGATTGTGTAACAAATAATTTTATGCAACAAAACACTGATGCAATGAAGCAGTTTTTCCACGAAATCATAGGGAATGAGATATATGGTGAGAATCGGAATAGCAAGAATAAGGCAACCCAAATTTTTCGTCTTATAACTGCGACATTTTGAATCGAAAATTTCCTTTTTCAACGTTCAGTTAATTTGTTCCAAAATTTTTGATTAATTTTGTATATAACTGCAGTATCGTCGAAAATTTTAAGTTACTGAGTTAACAAAATAGATATTTATGCTACAAGGGAGGAATGGAATGATTCTACGAGCGAGCATTTGGGCACGAGCGGCAGCGAGTGCCCAAGCGCGCGAGTTGA
>JAPYZL010014109.1:0-28739 GCA_030522825.1 Platygaster orseoliae
GATTAGCATGTAAAAAGGTTTTTTTTAAAATAAATTTATTCATGACAAATATTTGTAATGAATTTTTTGTTGAATTTGTCCGGATTTTGGTGGCGCACCGTGTATTGTAGCCCACATATGTGGCTACAATTTAGCCTCAGGCAACTTTAGTTCTAGTTGAACCTTCTGCCTCATGTATTGATTTAGAAAAAATGATTTTCTGCGTATTTTGCCCCACGCTGGGGCAAAATGCGCAATTCCGGAAATCGCGATTTTCACGAGGTTGATTGCTGAAAAATTGTGGGAAACACAAAGTAAATGATGTCATAAACAATTTCAATAAAAAATTTTTTGTTAGGAACAAAATTGGATTTTTAAAATTTTTATTTGTTAAGAACAAAAATTTTGTGAGTAGCGATTGAGTGTCCGTCGAGCGACAGAAAAGTGTTTTGACTTGTAATTCGCAGATATCCCCTCGCGGACAACCTTGCACGCTTCGAATACTTTTCCACTATCAATCCGCTCTGTTTTGCGAACATAAACGCGAACCATGATGAAAAAAATGCTAAAAAAAAAAAACAAACAAATACAGAACAAGTTCGTTATTTCACAAAAATTGAAAAAAAGGTCGTCAAACTTTCAAGTTTGATTTTAAAAAAAAGGTGTTGAAAAAAGAAGGCTTTTTACAAGTTGGGGAACTTAAACTCTACCTACATCATATTTAAGTTTTACTGTTCAAAAGTGACACCACCTTTTTTTTGCTCATCACCCTCATCACATTTTTCAAGAAAATGTTTGTGGGCCCCGGGGCACTGCCCCGGCCTCGATACGACCCTGGATTTAGAAACAATTTCAGGAAAAAAAAAATGGAAAACAACAAAAAACGGAAGGGAATAGCATTACATTACAAAACACAGCGCAAAAATACAAAACAAGCACTGCGCATTCTGCCCCACGCAAAACTGCGCATTTTTCCCCATGGCTTCATTTCCGCCTTTTCAACGTGAGATTCGAAAACGAGTCAAAATTTCGCCTAATCCATCACGTTTTCGTCTTTCTTACACCTGAATTACTATAAAAACTCACCTTCCATCAATTGTGATGAAAAAAATGACGCAAAAGTTGAAGTTTCCTTTCAGACAAATATTTACAACACAGTGGCAAAAACACACTTTGTTTTCTAACCAAAAAAATAAACAAACAAACGAACAAGACGCAATTACTGACGTTTGATACTCGACACTAAAGCCATATTTATATGGAAAAAATTTCAAGTCTCTAGTGATTACCGTTCTGGCGGTAACGCAAATTCAACATTTCGTGAACTGCGCATTTTTCCCCAGTCTCCCCTACTTATACTGGAAATGATTGAATCGAAAAAGTTGTTAAAGTTTATCAGTAAGAATGTACTTTTGAAAAAGAAAATTTTCAGAGCTTAAAAAATGTATGAAATTTAATTCAGCATCATGGAAAACACAAATGAAAAAGTTCCTGACTAAAAAGTTAAAATATTATGTAAGTTTCCCAATTTTTTTTTTTTAATTTTGTCTTCTTTGCAGGCAGGAGACTTTGAAAAGTTGTTAACGTGTGATTATACTTTTGAGTATAAAAAGATAAAAACAATATTCATTTATTTTAGCTGCACATCTACAGCAGTGAAAAATTGTTAAAGAGATATAATTTTGAGGTCAGAACAACATTATTGTTTACAAGGAAAATCAGTACTGAAATTGGATTAACGGCTTTCGAAATTCCTAAGTACATATTCATGATGAAAAAATTATTTATTAAGAAAAAAGAATCATGAAAAATCGCACGCTTCATGACAACTTGGTAATCAATAAACTTTTGTTTTTTTACGATAAACAAATATATTTCGAAAATTGATCCATCGAAAAAATGAACTCAAAAAAATTTTAGTTTCTAGATGAAGTTGAGGCTGATAGAGGTTTATATATTATATAATGTTGTTTATTTAAATTTATTTTAAAACTCATGAAAAACTGAAGGAACAAAAAATGATGCAAAGTTGAAACTTTTTGATTACAAGTTTTATTATTAGCAACATTAGGAAAAAACTGTTTTTAAAAATTCAAGGTTAGAAGTTTTTTTTGTGAGGACGAAACTTCAACTACAAAATTAAAAAAATGATAATATTTTGATAGTTTTTTGCCGAATCATTTAATGGTTTAAAATTAATCACCGCATGAGAATCGATGAAATTTAATTTTTATTTTGATATTTTGAAACTTCAATATCGAATGGAAATCAAGTGAAAAAAGTGTTTTATTGATTTCAATTAAGATGCTAGAAAAAAAATTTTCACGCAAAAAAAGATTTAACCCGAATCATCTGAACCATTAAAGGGGCAGGGGGGGGTAAGGGATAAGCAGATTCAGAAAGTCGATTTTCGTTTTTTACGTTCTCTTGAAGTTTAATTCAATTTCAAATCAATTGATGATTCAATGTAAGTCACAAAAAAATGTTTTTTTTTTTCAAATTTTTTGAGAAATAAACAAACTATTAACGCGTTTTTCTGAAAACCAATTATTTGAGTCTGTGAACACGATTCTGCAAAATCTACTCGACCGATTCTTTTCAAACTTGGAACATACTTTCTTGGTATAAAATTCCTCTCCCCTAATTTTTTGATTTTTTTTATATTCTTATATTTAAGTGGTTTTTTACTTAAAAAATGGCGGAAAATTTAGCGCAAAATCGCGTTTTTTGCTTCAATAGACCACGAATTGTTAAAAAACGAAAATAATAACTTTCTAACGATTGAGCAAGGAAAATTAACTCTTACTTTAAGTAAATTGACCGACTTTTTTGATTTCCAATAATTCTACGCCGAGTTATTGTGTTCACCGTACAACGTGTTTTCAAAAAGACGTTTTGGGAAACGCTCTGTCATCAGCTTATTTTTCAATATTTAATTACAAAAATTTAACAAAATATTCTGTAGATGATGCTTTATAATTTAAAAAAAGTTTGAATAAATTTGCTTGAACTGTATCTCCGTAAAAAATCAGTGAAAAAAGTGTTTTTTGTTTCAAGTTATCCCTTACCCCCCACCCCCCGACTTTAAGATATAAATAACTTTAAGACATTGCAAACATTCATAAAAAGTAGAAAATGTAGTCAGCAATTGTTAAATTAAATAAAAACCACTTTTTTTCATACTGATTCTTTTTCCTGTGTAAGAAAAAATACTCTTAAGCCAGGATTTGAACTTGAGACTTCTTTAAAAGAGTACTTTTTTCTACCTTGAAATTAAGATAAGAATAGATTGAGATCATACAATAAAAAAATGTCTTATAGCAAAAGAGAAATCTCTGTTGATAGATAGTCTATAAATGTGACTCTTCATGACGCTACTATTGAGTTATCTATTGGATTAGTTTTATACGTTATCCATCAAATATCTGTGTTTAATTTTTCACATCAGTGAATGAGTTATCAATGATCAGTATCCGTTTAGGAAATATTATTCGGAACGTCTATGAGATAAAAATGTTGTCATTGTAGGGAAAGTATCGACAATTTTTTATTTTATTGCATCATACGTGATAAAATATGATATGATAATCCATATCATTTTGATATAAGTTTTACAAATAAAGGCAATCTGTTTTTTTATTTTCAGGTATTTATTACATCAGATCGTATAATTTTTCCGATAAGAAAGTTACTCAATGTCAGAGTAATTGCAAATGTCCGAATTCAGCAGAAGAGTTTTAAAATGTATGAAAAATAAAAATTACCATTGCTCCTACATTTTTCAACTGAATGTTCTTATGTTAATCTTTAATTTAACTTTGGTATAAAATCAACTCATAGAAGCTATAAAAATGTTTTTCATATTCATCGACATTCATTCATCTTTGATGGAACAAATAAAATTTTGTAGTTTTTGTTTTCAAACAGGTTTCTATGTTCAAATTTTTCATATAACATCATCGCAGTTCTTGATTGAATCGTGAAATAATCGACCCGGAGAATGAGGAAACTTTTTTAAACAAGCTCTGATTTTAGTATAAAAAAAAGCAATTCAAGGGAATTAGAAATTAGCCTTCGGCACGTGTCGCCGCTCAGGAAGCACTGGAGCGGTAAATGACGAAAAAAGGAGTTTTATTGCGCTCTACCGCGCCGTTTGGCAATGAATCCTGCCAAACGTTGCCCTTTCTCGTGATTCTCGGAATATCTTCCTGTTAGGTGTCTGTAGCAATCTTTGAACAGTAAGGGTTGCTCCTGATATTTCTCATTTTTAGGGCCGAAACGAGAGCTGTCCCGTGCTCAAGGATGTGTGCTACAATAAAAATGAAGAAAAAGAGAGCGAAGCATAAAAAAGGTGTTTTTCGAGAAAACATGAGTGACGAGAGCATCGTAAAATACAGGGTATCTAACATTTCGAAATCGTAGAAATTCTTTGTTGAGTTTATTGCCCGAGGCCTGAAGAAATTGCATTTCCATGTAGAAACTAAAATTGATTTGGTGCATTGTATATGAGACATTTAAGACTTTATTGCAGCTTTTACAGTGTTTGATGTGGAGCTTATCGAATTCGTTTGGTAATGTAGTTTACTAAAATTTGATATGCTTGATCGTCATAATGTGAATACGAAATTCGCTTCGTTTCAGGATGTTACAAATTGTTTCATTCAATTGGACTTTGCGCTTGTCCTTTCTGGTAGAGTCATATAATTTATGAGAAGTTTCTCCTTTTTGAATTGAAAAGAGAAGAAG
The DNA here is from genome assembly GCA_030522825.1 of Platygaster orseoliae. NCBI lineage: Eukaryota > Metazoa > Arthropoda > Insecta > Hymenoptera > Platygastridae > Platygaster > Platygaster orseoliae. The sequence continues at coordinate 4,726 of JAPYZL010014109.1, forward strand.
TGTGTATTTTTAAAGTTTTTTTTTTAATTTTAAACATAATATGCAATATCTGAAACTTTTAATTTGCATACAAAATGAATAGGCTTATGTAGATTTTTTTTTTATAATCTGAAAGTTTTTTTGGTTTTCTATGACATATAAAAAAATGTTGTTCTGCATATGTGGAAAAAGTGTCATGGCAAATGATTCTAAGAAATTTCTAAAAATTTTCAAAAATTTTACAGATGATTTAAATTTACAGAGTTATTGTTGACGATTTTCGGGGTCTATTGTTTTCAGAGAATTTAAAATTTTGAAAAGTCAAACAATACAAAATTGTCATAAATTTTTAGATTTTATAAACATTTTTTTAACTTGTCAAGTTTTTTTCCAATTTTTGATGGTTCCAAGACTTCTCAAATAACATTTAAACAACATCATACATACATTAAAAAAATATGGTAATAAATAAAATCTTCAAGATTACACCTTATCATTTTCTGAATCGTCGCAATTTTGGATGAGTGTTGAGGATGATTGAAAATACTAAATTTTCTAGATATTTTTTTTCTCACTTTATTTTTTTTTCAAAATATAGAAAATACTTTAAATATTTAAAAAGTTTCGGAATTAAGGGAAATTGACCTACTAATTCCGATCCTCCCTAATTTTAAAATATTTTTTAAGATTCTTAGGTTTTTATGTAATAATGAAAAAAAAAAAAAAAATCAATTTATAATGATTCAGAAAAATCGCAATAAACACAATCAGCGAAGCATATAAACATACTTTGATTGAAAAAACCTTTTGCCGAATGTTATAAGAATGTTGACTATATTTTTGCTCTGTAATTTTTTAAAATATTTTCAAAATTTATGAATTACACAAAATATTTTGAATTCTTCAATATGTTCAACGTAAAGAGACTCTTCGTAATTTTTGATACTTTTTCAGTCTCCAGCATTTGTATCGTAAAAAGGAAAAAAAACAGAGTTAGAAAAAAATTTTAAGAAAATATGTTAAGAAAAACTTTCCAATAAATTTATGCACCAATTCTGAACTTTAACTAATTTTTCAAAATTTTTTGAACTATACCAACAGTCTTAAAAGTTACGAATTCACTTTTGTAAAATTTTAAAGTTTTTCGCTGGTTGCAAACTTTCCGGTCTTGTAAGTTAAAGAAGAATTTGTCTTTATCGTAATTGCTTCTCATAATTTTTCATACAATTCAAGTTTCCTAGATTCTCATTAAAGATTAAAAAACATTATCATGCACATTTCAAAGGAATGTGACGATGAAAAATTGTTTTACCTTCACGTATGAACATTTCCTGATATTTTACAATTTTTTGAAATTTTATAGAATTATTCAAATCTATTCAGAATTCGAAATATATTTAAATTTCAAAAATTTTCCTAGCATATGAATTATAATAATAGCATCTTAAAACTTACCTTATATACAAGAAATTCATAAAAATCATTAGAATTTTATGCGATTTTTCCATACTTTTCTAATTTTTTAGTTCTCCATGAAAGGAACCAAAAAAATAATTATCCGTATTTCGAAAAAATATATGATAACGCTTACCTTCCCCTCCCCACGCTTTATCTTGCGCAAGTCTTAATTGCTACCCACTCGAAATAATCGCGTTATACCACCACTGTTTAAAACCTGAACCTGTTTCGATTCTCAAAATTCTCACCATCAAAACGTATAAAAATGCGGCTGGCAGTAAATACCTGTAAAAAACAAAGACAATAACCTCGAGATTATTATTATTATTATTATTACACAATCGGCGTATTAATGAATTTCTACAATTTCGTGCGCTATGTTTATGGCGACCGGTTACGTCGAAATATCACGTTCGTTCATTGTGAGTTGCTTAAGTGCGATTACTTATTAGCCATAAAGAATTTATATTTCAATTAAGTCATTACGGAGGTGTGTGATTAATGAGCACCCCCTTTCACGCGGAAAAACGCGCCTTCGCATTCTTCTCGCTCGCGTGCGGTCGTTCTATTTCTAATCTCGAGTGCCCCACGGTGAAAACGAGAGCAAGGTCCATAGATTAAGAAGAAGCTTCTAAAGTGCAATCAGTGGCACTTGGCCAGCCGTTGGCCAAGTCACTGTCTCGAGCCGAGAAAAATAGATTGGCGCGATGAGAACGCTTTGCAGAAATCGCTTGCTTTCATTGATAACATTATCTAGGAAACTGAATGAGCGGTTTAGAAATTTTCATTTCGTCCAAGAAAAAAACGTAAAAGATATTTTCAGGAAGAAGGAAGGGGAAAAAGTAGTTCAGAATTGATTAAATAATATTTTTTTTTTTTTTTTTTTTTGGTGAGGAAAATTGGTTTCAATGAGGATTTTATCATGAAAGCTTGAATTTATCGTATTCCCAATTATGAAGAAATGCATCACAGTCAAGGTCGACTTTCCAGTGGATCTTGGTCCGAGGGGTCTTGGGCTGTTTTGGCTACCATACTTTCAATTTCATTTCGTCGGCGTTTGCCTCGTCATTACATAACAGCGAGCCGTGTCGAAATAATAATGGTCACCGTTGCCGTGGGTAAAATTGAGTTTCTTCGTTTACCCTTTCGAGAGGCACAATTAATTATTTAAATCGCCGCTATTGCCGCTAGGATTTTTTAACGTTGGCGCGATTGCGAAATGGCTCCAGTAAAATATTGTTTTAATGCGAACGGCCATTTTGTCGGGTGTCTTAAATCATCTCGATCAGGCGTCTTTCGGATAAATGATCGACAAACGGGTCGACCTCGTCATCGCTGAAAGAGAAAAAAAAACATTCGGGTCACGCTTTCTTCGTCATTCCATTGCGCTTTACCTTGCCCCCTTCTGCTCTTTCTTGTGCGTTGTTCTACGATAGATACGAATGCAAAGATAGTGCGTGTAAACACGTCGCGTAACATTGAGCTCGGGTATATTTGCGTCTGAGAAATTCATTCGGATCACGAGATGCTTGCACGGAATTCCGAATGCATTCCATTTCACTAATGTATTTGCTAAAACATTTTGAATATTGGTGAAAAGTCATGCACTCCCTTTGTGGTGTTAAATATTGTTTTACCAAAAATAAATAGAATTGGCTATATTTTGCACTGACTTCTAAGTACTCTTTTTTATAGTGCTCGTCACAATTTTTTTTCGTTCAGTTGTTACGCTTTGCTGTTGAAAAATGACGAGACAAAGTCATGAATAAATCTTAAGTCATCGCTATGTTCTGAGCATTGTTCGGTTTGCCAAAAGTTGGTAGGGAGAAATGACCTACGTCAATAGTTTTAAAGCTTCTACGAGCTTGCATGTATAAATAGAAGAGAAGGTCACGAAGAAAGCATCGGTCTCGGCACTCTCAGCAGTCTTTCGAAATCAAACTTGGACTATACGACCCATTTCGTGACCCACTTACCGCGAGATAGCAACGCTGACGCGTTTCCATCTAGTCAGCATTGCAACGATTCTAGCGATGATAGTGTGTACGAGGTCGCTTCGTGTACAAGGCGACTCGCTGTGAATTTTAAATCGTTCTTGGATGGAAATCTTATATTATCTCCTAATTATTGTTGGGTATTCCTTTAGAAGCGAAATTCCAGAGATGAAGATGCTTTGGTCAGTAGGAGAAAACTGATAGTCTTCGGAAGTAACGTGTTTCTTTCAATAATTAGATTTTTTCGTTAGTGTAATAAAACGTTATTTTGGATGAAATTATGATTATTTAATATAACTATCAGTATACTTATAGTTTCCATTAATAATATTTATAAATAGTCAATAAATATTTGTAAATATTCATGAATATATTGAATAAAAATATGATTTTGATCATTAACATTATAAAATATAATTAAAAAAAACGACAGTCATTAGAATAAGCCCAGGTGAAAAAGTCAAGTAAATTTGAGTATACAGATGGTATACTCTGTCTACGCGAGTATACGAAAAAGTATACCTCAGTGTCAAATCGTATACTCTCGTAAACTTTATGTAAATAACAAAAGTATACAAATCGTATACTCTGAGAGACTATCCCGTTAAATGAGTAAACCATTCGTATACTGTGAAAGACTCCTACAGTATACTCAGCATACCTGTCGTATACTTCAGGAATACTTCATAAATTTCTTAAAGACGAATTTTCAATGTCAAGTCAACAAAAGTCTTCGTACAGTATACTCAGTATACGCTGACAGAATTATCTAGCCGAGCGGTATATCAGTATACCTATTGTATACTCAGGGAGATTCACATTCGCTTTATTTTATTTTTTGAAGTCAAAAGTCTCTGAAAGTCTCCATACTGTATACTCAGTATTCTGGGAGACTTCCTCGGATACTCCGTATACTGTAGTATACGATTTTATACTAGGTATACTACCGTATACTGAAATCGTTTTCACCCGGGAGTATTAGAATAATTAGATTAGAAAAATTACTATTTTTTAATCATGAAATTATCATTGAATTATAAGCATTTTAAAACACAGAAATGCTCTAAATATAACAAAAGATCTTATAGAGTATACAAAGACATAAGTATGTGAGTATAAGATCAATAATATGGTTTCTTTGAAGAAAAAAAAAACCGAAAAACTCAAATTTTAGCAATTTTTCTTCATTTCTGGCTATTATTATCCATTTCATTACTGTTCTGCGAAGCTTTGATTTTAGAATATAAACTAACTGACTGGTGTTGACTTCTAACGATAATATTGGATAATATGTAAAGTAAAACAATATCAAAAAATTGAGGTTTTATAGAGACAATATGAGGTTTAAGCGATTTTTGGCCCTAAAACCGAATATTGCAACTTACAAAAAATTTTTCTATGCCATTGGGAAAAAGTAAATGCACGGTTTTACTATGTAAGGGGTCCCCGACACAGTGCCATAAACGACTAAGTCCTAGGTGCGCATCTGGAAATGATGGTTCCATGTAAGATACAGAAAACTAATCAGCAATATATTAGGATTTTGAGACTCATATTGTTGAGATATTAATTAGAGAGTAGCTGTTTATTTTCTATAACAAACCATAGTCCGGATTGTTTTTTATTATATCTTATGGTATTTATTCAAATACTTCATCTTTTAATCAGAACTGGATCTATCGAAGTTTAAAAAAGTGTTTACTTAATAAATTTAAGTGGACAGTTATAAATAATTCAAATTTGATGAAGTTTTCAGAATATTTGTGTTTTATTTTTTATCAGTTAATTTAAAATTTTTTCAGAATTTAATTTTATTCAAAATATCAGAAATTATTTCTATGTTCTAATGGTTTGATGTTTTGAAAAATCATAATTCATCTACCAGAACATTCATTTTTTCATATGAAGATTGAAACTAATTTTATTAAAATGTCAAAAAGATTCTTATCATTATATTCAAATAAATTATTTCAATTTTTATCACTTCTCTCAAATTTGCAAGAATTTGTCAGTGTCACATATTATCAACCGAATTATAAATTTCATGACCAAGTTAAGAACTAATTTACTTTTTCTGATCGTTTAGATGTTGTGAAAAAAATCGATATATCTACATGAACAAAATATAAATAGTGTTTAAACCAGTAGATGAAACTTGAAACTTATTCGTCATTTATATTTTTTTTAAATGAAAAGAAATTTTTGTGTAATTTTTATCAGAAAAATTAATAATATTATCATGAAGTCAAGAAGTCTTTTTTTTTAAATTATAAGCTTGGGTGATTAGAGAGAAATTACCATATATAGTAGAAACCTGATGTTTTTCAAAATATTATATTCAAAATCAAGGTAATCATTGGATTCTCAATTGCATGTCCTGAATAATTCAGATAACAACTACTTTCAAAGTCATAAGTTGATCTCAAACGAGAATAATACGAATTCAAAATTATCCAATTTTAAAAATGATAAAACGCTTCTATGATTGGTTTAATAATCGAAAAAATATTTCGTTCATTTATAATTCAAATAATTACGATTGATGAATTAAAAACGTTGAATTTTCTGTGTATTTTTTCGTACTTAAACATGTTTATTTTATATTTTTTTGCATACTTATGTCTGACATGTAAATAATTTAAGAAAATATGTCTATATAATAAAAAAAATTACTCATACCAGTAGCAACCTTTGAATTAAAAAAATCACACGTCTTTCCGCATCAAAAGCGATTTCAAAAAATTTCTCACCTTGCAAAAAACGACCTTTGAACACAGAAGCACAAAAACTGCCAATAAAAAAACCGTCATAGTTTTGATCGGTTCAATAATCGCCGACAATTGATGACATTGAAAGTGGAAAACAAGAGTGTTCCTGTGACGTTTTTCTCCTTTGCCGCGTGTTAGAAAATAAGTGTCAACTTTATCGATCGAATGAGAAGACTCACATGAAGGTGAATGCTCAAAGCTTTGTTAAAAAATTCGATTCTCAGTGAAAGTGTCTTTTTTCATGTCATCGCGCCTTTTGATTTGGAACCGCGGGAAAAAGTAACTCGACTGAAGCAAAAAAGGCCATTCGAAAAGGCGATCAGTGCCCTTTCACTACCGAGTCTGTATAGTGAATTTCGTTAACTTATATCTCGGCTTCACAGACAATGAGGTCTCGTCTTTTTATCCTAAACTTTAGATCTGACATTTGTTTCCATCGATGAAAATGTCAAAACGAAATAATTCAGTCCCAGCGTTGCAGTGGGTTTCTAAAGATAATGGAGAGAAAAATTTTCCTAACAGAACGGTTTCTTAATATCACCCTGTCATTAGTTTTACAACATGCATGATTATCAGTAAGATGTAGGCAACGTTTGGTGTTGCTTAATGACAAAAATGGCCAGTCCTGATGAGAGTTCAGAATTTTTTGTATTTTTTAGGTATTTTTACAATTCGATGAAGCATCAAGGGTCTATATGGATTTCTATATAAATTCTTGAAATGAATTGAAAAAATGAATTTTTTTACCGTGAACTAGTTGATCATGATTTTTCTACTAGTTAAAAAAACCTTTTTTCACTGCAGCAATTCTGCTAGTTCTTTCAAAGTTCAAATTTGCAATTTCTGGAAAAGGAAACGACAACGCTGAATAAATCAAGGACTCGTGGTTCTCTCTGGCAGCCAATGATTCTTTCAATTCGATTGAGAAAGCGCCTTTCTCACCCTGATGACAGCATGGGGTTAATAACGTCAAGAAAAGTGCAGTTTCTGGCTATTCTGTTGTTTGCATAAACACCACGCTTCTACCATTACACAACGTCTTGGATTGTCTTCTGACTTGAATGCCACGAAACGTGATTGGGTTTTTTTTCTCACGCGTTTGTGTAACTTTTCATTCAGGTGACAAAAAGGAAGAATTAATTAAATCGGTGTAACATAGAAGTCCACCACAAAAAACAGTAAATTATTCATGTTATTTTGGTTACAAAGGATATGCTGTAGTTTGTGTAACATTAGTAACGTAGATTGCAATAAATTTTTAAAAGGAAAAACCGACTCAAATTTCTTTTGAAGGATCCCAAGCCTCCAAAACCCTCATTGCTTACACCTTTGTCTCGTTGCAGGTAAGTTTTTAGTAGCGCCAAGTTCCGCAGAGCCGCGACCCTTTCTTCAGCGAAGCGAGCAATCGCGATTCATGTGTACATTTACGTAGAATCCCAGGCAGCCGTGAGGCAGCTTTCTTCTGACATAACCGAATGAAGGCGCGGGCACAAACGTTATGCAATTCGAAAGTGCCCGCCTTACTTTTACAGTCTCGACGAACCAGTCAGGGAAAGGTGGCTCCTCACGTAGTCTTCGCAAAGGGCACCATAGCCCTCGACAAATTTTCTTCATTTTTCGTTCTGTAATTGCTCCAAAATAAGGAACAATTAGAAATAAACTTGGCCTAATGAACTATTTCCTTCCAAGTGTTAAATTCTGGACTTTTACTAAGTTTTTAATGAATCCTGAGACATCAGTCAAAGACAGAAATTTGGAGAAATTTTTTTCTAACACACGAGTTACGTGACTACGTCAAAAATTAGAATAATAAGAAAGTCGGATGTGACAACTAATGACAATCGAGAGATTGATAAAAAACCGTTTCCAGTTCTCGCGACTTTCACTCTTGAATACATAAAAGTTCGTAAGAGCTCTGAAATCCGTGTTCTCGTGGAAGCATCATTGAGCCATTAGAAAGTGGTAATTTATGATCCAAATTTAGTAGGATAGTAATGTAGGCGCGTTAGTATTCATCTAGAATGTGTATAAGAAACGGATTTGCATATTTGAAGTGTCATTAGATTTGCTGTGGTCTTTAGCATTGTTTGTATAAGATGTTTTTTTATAATTTGGTCTTACATATTTGCACATTACGAAGCGTAAGGCTTTCCAACGCGTTACAATGTAGTAATAGTTCGTGAATGGTGAAAGTCGGTAATGCTTTCCTCTGTGCTTGCTATAAACTCGTGCTCTTATGTCATAATAGCTCGTCTTTGAAAAAGACGAACCTTGTATTATCGAGCCCAATTAGCTAACGAGTCAAATTGGCCGTTCACTGTTTGAGAGGTTTTAACAAACAACTTCTTAGTCAATACGCTTTTGTCTTACGGTTTTTTGGAATATTTGGATGGAATTAAGAGAAATTCTTTGATATGCTTTTTTGACTGTATTTTATTATACTCACTGAATCGCAAAATTCAGCTTCCGGTTGAAATTGTTTAAGGAAAATGATGTGCTACTTTGATGCTCGGTAAATCATTATATATATATATATATATATATATATATATATTATTTCAGTTTCTGAACTTTCAGAAATTTTTTCGAACAATGTTACTTTAACATTCCATTTTCAAAAAGAATACTTTGAAAACGGGCATAAAAGAAGAATTTTCAAAAATATTTTTTAAATAGAATCACTTAGTGTGATTTTTCATCGTTTTTGGTAAAAATGGCATTTATATCGATTTTCTCAATCATTAAGACTACAAATCAATAATATTAGTAATTATTTTCATACAACGTATGTTTCTTTGATTTAACAACACCTTAAAAAGTTGTTTTTTTTTTACTTAGATATTTCTGATAATTCTTTAAAATTATTTCCATGTTGAAACAATATTCGTTTATAATTAAAAATTTTGTTTAGTTGATTCTTCTGTACTCATACTGTTAGAAATGCTTTTATTAAATTTAAGATATTGTGTACGAAGTAGATTTCAAACATTACCTCGTCGATAACTACTTTTTTAATTTATTTTTTATATTTTTTCTATGACTTAGTAGTCTAGCAGATGAAATGCAAAATTGAAAAAAAAAGTTTTTCTTTAAACTTATTAATTTCCTTAAGTTAATTGCTGCGAAATATTATTATCATTGATTAATTTTATATCGTAAATCAAATTGTAGTCTTACATAATTACAAATATTTCATCTTTCACTACTGACTTTTCATCAAAAAATTAATTCTCTACTCAAGAAAAATTATCTCGAAGCGGGTCTCATAGATCCTCTCTCTGTCGCATTTAAAAAAAGCTGGAACATTAGAAGTTTGTGGAATTGTTCCTTTTTTCGTCCGGCGTGGCGTTCAATGGCGTGGAGTACGAAGCCGGAATATTAGGAAATCTATTCGGCCTTGGGTCGCCTTTCCAAGTGGTATACTTTCTAGTTTGATTTACATCGTCTATTTTTTATAAATTGCGGATACCTGCATCCGGATAATCGAATCGAGTATGTCACACATCTTTAAATTAAAAAAAAAACAGACTTTATATTTTTTTATTCAGTCAACCTTTTTGACACGATTGCTTGTAGATTATTGTAGCTGTTAATAGTTTTATTTCTTGTTTTGATAAAAATTTGTAACAAAATTTTATAGTACAAATTTTTTAATTTTATCTGATAGTGATTTAACTTTTATGATTGATCTTTACCTTAACGAAAATACCCGTTCATACTTACCAAATACGTCTCTACAACTTCTTTCAAATATATCTAATCTTTTGTAAAGTCACGCATAAATAAGGTCAGTTGCAATAATTAGAGTTTATTGTACGATTTGACGAGGAAACAATTTGTTCGGGTTTAAAAAAGAATGCTATATCTTGATCGACATGGCATCCTGGGTTCAAGAGGTTGAAGATAGGACGAGTTACATAAAAGTCTATAGTATCGAGGAAAGTATCAACCGGTTTCAGATATTGTGAGAGATAAAACGAAAATGTTGTAGTTTCAAAGCCTGTGATATCGCGGGATACAATGAAATTGAGAAATTCATCATTTTCAATCGCGTCGAGAAAACGATACGAAAATTGATAGTTAAGTAAATTACTACTGCCTTTCAATTAATAAAGGATCATCGGAAATTCGACTGCTATCGTACATCAAAAAAATGTTATAAATAGTAATGGAAGATGAATATTTACGCAACTGTATGCAGATATTTGTAGGTATAATGGGTTGAGTAATGTCTATTATTATTCCGACTTCGAAGTTTAAGATTTCATCGCCAATGATTGGAGAACTCTGATCGTCTATGAAAAAAGAATCATGATTGATTGGGAAGTAGTTAGGCAAAGGGGATTCTGCCTTGGATAGATTTTGGAAAATTTGATTCTAGTTCTAAAGAAAAGAATGAAAAAAAAATCTAAAATTCTGAGTGGACGCACTGAAATTTATTGTCTTCAAAATTTTTTAATTTCAATTCAATTTGTTTTATAACATACATAGATTTTTCAACCGATTCGAATTTTAACACTTCTACTCTTTGGAACAGAATATTGAATCAACGAATCAACCTGTTTTTATGGACATGCAATCATTTCAGAATTATGGTAATGATTTTAGAAACAATTGCGTTATATAACACGCAGACAGTATCCAAGTATGTATTGTCGCATTTGCCTTTTCTCTATTTTACTTAAAACGAATAGGACAATATAGCGTTTTCGAATGTGTTTACGCAAGCGTCCTATCTTTTGCACGTATTCGTTGCTAGAATTGCCACGATTATTGTCGAGCGGATTTTATCATATGGACATAATTCGGACCGAACGAAATGCAACCGCGTGCTCCATAACTGACTCGTGGAATAGCGACGTCATATTGACATTGCGGCAAGTCGATACAATTTGTGTCAGTTTTCTGACATAAATCGTGGCACAATTGTTGGGCGCTCCGTGAAATACGTAATATGCATTTTCTCCTTATGCAGGGTGTGGAACTCGAAGCGAAATTGCAATCATAGACAACAAAACTTCATAAGTCAACGTTTAATGATTCTGAGTTATTATCAATAATTTCGAACAGTAAAAAAAATTTTTTTGTAGTAGATAGATATGCATATACAACCGGAAAAATTGATAATAATTATTTTAATTTTCGATTAAAAAAACGATAAATCCCTTGTTCCTCCACCTCTTTTTTCCATAGATGCATAAAAACTTACGCGCATTTATAAGGAACGATTCCGGCATTATATCAGTTTCTTCAGCTAATTCTCCATGTCGTTATCAGTCGCGATCGAAATTCTTGATTGCAAACGTTGCAGCAGTAACAAACAAATATGTGTCATGGCAGACGAGTCACAGAGAATCAATGTGACATTTCGCGGAGAGAAAGCTTGATATATTATATTCGAGCAAATTTATCAGGGTGATTAAGAAATTGTGTATACATATAATTAGTCTTTCACCACGCGGCTTAGAATGGAAAATGGAATTTGCAGTTTGCATAACAGGTTTTATCCTTGACGCAAATAAATACTTCCAATTCATTGATTTGCTAGAAAAAAGACGAGCTCAGACCACAGATCGGAAAATAAAATGTTCATCGTTACGGTGACATTATGGGTAACATTGCAACGCAGATTTGACTTGATCAGGTTTCACTGAAAATAGACGAAATTGAAATTTTCGAGAATAAATTGCAAAACATAAAAAATTCTAATGTATTTAATTTTTTCGAATTTCGAATAGACAATGATATCAAAAAAAATTTGTCGCTGCATTCGAAAAAATTTAATAATAGTTAACTGTGAATCTTATTCGTAGGGTGATTGGAAAATACAAATTTATTTTTTCATTTCGCTTTCAGTAAAAATTTGTGTTAGCATGGTACCATTCCTGAATCGAAACCAGCCGAAAGATCTTTCTATATCACAAAGAATTGCGATCGTGCCCGTAAAAAAACGGCTTCGGTAGATGAGGGGGATAAGGGAGAGGGAGGACGAGAGAGGAGGGGTTATAAAAAGAGCTTGTTGCCTCAGAGAAGAAGTGGGTTTTATGTCTTGTAACAATGCCCAACTTTCTCCATCACTTTCGTTTTCGTTGGTCGCTGAGTCTGCGGTTGCTCCGAAACAGAGGGTTTACCACCTACTACTGGTTTGTGGTCCAAATTTTCTAGCAAAATTTGGAACTGTGTGTTTTTTTTGAAAAAATCGTATCATGTGGGCTACAAAATAAAAATTCAACATAATTTTTTTTTAAAGTAGTTGTAATATGTTTCGAAAATCTAGAATGGAGATTCCGTATGACGCTATTTTCTTTCATATATTTTTGAAATAATAGTACAGGTTTTTCATGATCGGAGTGTATTTTTGGGATATTGTTTTTGTGAAGAGGTTGATAGAAACAATTTTTTGTTTTGAATTTTATCGAGGTTTCGAATTTTCAACTAAAATAAATGCTGCACGGAAAAAACATTTTTATTCATCCAATGAAAATTTTATAGTTCATGGATCAAATAAATTATTTTTTACTACACGGAATTTTGTCATCGGCACAAAACACATAACTCTTGTTTCAAAATAACACGTTATTATGCTTGCTTATAAAAACTTCACTTATCCCTATGATAAAAATTTTTTTGATATATACATAGACAATGAAATTTTTATTGGAGGAAAGAAACATTTTTTTCCGAGTGTTGTTATTTATGATATTTGAAAGTGTTAGTATAATTTTAAACAGTTTGGAAGTTGAACGGTTCGCAAGAATTGTGACGATTCGAAATTTTTTATCAAAATCTATGATATCAAAATTTTCAAACATTGTAATGAAGATTTTTAACGTGTTTCGACAATTTTGACGATATTGGAGATTTTGAATTTTCATTGTTAACGACGCTGCTGGAGGTGAAACTATTTTTACCAGTTTCTTTAGGTTTTGACCGTAAAACATTTAATAATTTATAACAAATTTAAAAATAGTTAATTTTGAATAAAAATTTGAAATTATAAATTTATACATGTTTTGCATTTTTGATGCTTCAATTGTAAGTTAACCCTAGAACGGTACTCTGGGGTAAAAATGCACCACAAGCCATCTTTAGAGCCGTGTAAAAACGAGAATTCGGAATTTTCCGACTTGGGACCATAACTATAATTCAATTTAGAGTTCATAGAAAAAGAAAAAAAGGTGGTTAAGCCAGTTTTCTTTTGGCCTTTCTCAAAGGACGAGTCAAAGTTGGCGTGGGGTACATTTTTACCCCAGTGTACCGTTGCCGTTCGCGTTTCGTGCTGTCAGTGAAAATGTGACTCGTGAGAATATTCGTTTAAATATCAGTTTTTTTACCACGTAAATAATAATCATTATTATGTCATCATTTTTAATAATTTATTTAACGAATTTAATTCAATTTTGAAGTAGAAAACATTTTTTTCTCATTTACAGTAATCTTTTTTTTATCATTTAAAAAAATTGATTCATCCATTTTATTTTCAAATAATATTGTATTCCAACGTATGAGCGATCATAAAAAAATTTTACAAATAGTTTTCCAGCTTTTTTCGTGGAATTTTTTAATATCCGATTTTTAACTTTCACTTTTCCGAATAATCGCACTTTTTGAAAAAAATTGAAATTCTAAAATATACCGTTTCTAGAGAATTCTTTGAACTTTTAGAATCATTTGTTTTTTTTTAAACCAGTTAAGTATTCGCAAAGTTATCGTAATTTTTGTGAAAAAAGTCGAAACCACCTTTTTGAAGTTTTTTTTTGTTAATTTTAATTTATCTATTATGTATTTACACAATTCGTAATTCCACTTACACAGCTGTCTTTGCAATTAAAAAACGAATAAAATGATACATTACTAAGCCTATCTTCATACATTTTTACATGTGAAAATTGTGATCAAACGCGTGGGGTACATTTTTACCCCAGAAACCGTTTTAAGGTAAAAAAAAGAGTGTACCATTCTAGGGTTAATAACATTTTCAACAGTTAATACAATGTGTATTGTTATAAACATTATTTGAGATTGTTTTAGCATTTTTTTTATCATTACCTATTGTACTTTTGAAAACTGCGAAATTCGTTACATAATTGTAAAAAAAACTCTTTGTTACTTATCGAATATCGAAACTTTTTCAAACTGTTGAAGAAAGGAATATTCCGGGAACGTTCAAAAAAGATAGTCATTATAAAAAACATATTTACTAACTATTTAAATCATAATTTCAAAACTATGGAAAAAATCGACTTCTTACCTTGGAAATCAATATTCTTTCATTACGAAATAATTATACAAAATTTTATAATTTTTTCAAATATTTTATAATTTTTCCAAATATCTTATAATTTTTCATCATTTTTTTTGTAATAATTTTGTATAAAATCATACAAAATCAACAAAAAACAAAAAAAACACAATGCAATGAGATACAGCACTCAAATCTTCAAGAATTCGATTACCATTCGTAAAACTTCCTTAATCGTGTACAATTTGAGCATCTATAACTTTATATACATAATGTACACATTTGATTTTTTTAGAGTCTTGTTAGCACTGTTTTTTAAATAGTAAGCTCATTGTTTCGTTATTTTTTGAAATTGAATAGTAGGTCTTTCGGTTAATCGAAATCGAACAGTCTGTTATGAAAAAATAAAACCGTATGTGTACAAACAGGTACCTAAAAAATAGTTCTTTAAACATGGTTTTCAGAAAATAAACGAATATGTTCATCTAAAAATATTCACAAATGAAGACCACTCAATTTCTTGTCAACACTTATATTTGATTTTCCATTAAAAAATAATGCCATACATCATATCGTAATTTCTCGTCGGAAATAATAAAATCTGCCACAAATCAACTCACTCGGCGCATCAATACGTTCCTTAATCGCTAAATGTATGTACAAAGACCGGAACTACTTCATTATTTTCTGTCTTTCATTTTTCATTCACTTCGAGCGTCGCTTTTCACTACTTTCATAGGCAAGTACGATTCTCGTCATATGACAGCGAATATTTCTGCTTAAGCGTAAACATTCCACAATCGCGAGAGTGAAAACAGCCGCAGAAAATAGACAGTAAGCTCTAGCCGAAAAGATTTTCAACGACTTGCTTCGGAAAATTGCCGCGGTAGCGATGTGTACAGCGATTTCAGCGAAATAATTTTGCAGCTCTAGCCTACCCTGTTATTCCAATAAAAAACATCGAATAGGAATATAAAAAAGCATTCAATACCGTATCGTAATAGATATTTATCTTGTTGAATATCTTGTTAAAATGATTTCCAGCAAAAACTCAAATGATGATGTTCATTAAGTTTTATTACGAAATCTGTGAAGTCAAAGAACATATAAAGACAAAAATTTGTGATAGAACTTTCTATAATAATAAAATCTATCTCTCAGGAATTGAATGCTTTATAATTATAATATACCATCGTGCACATAGAGCACATAAGATCTAATGTAAATCAATTACTTTCGTTCCTCTTGCATATATACTTATGCGTAAATATAATTAAACAGCAAAAGCTCATGAGTTGAAATTCAGATATCCTGACGTCATTCTTAGTACTTTCATCTATAATATTACTATTCGTGCCGAAATATTATTAAATTTGTTAATGTTATTTACATTGCACTTGCACGTTTCGAACACTCAGTCATATAAATACAGAGTATAAAATTATTCTATGCAGAAAATTGTGCAACCAGTCTTGGAACGTCGTTTCGCAGTATTTCAATTATGAAGAAAAACGTTTCAACTTTGCATTTCTTGAGTGCTGAATGCATGAATGGAGGTGTGTAAAGGAGAAAGGAGTGAGGCATGAAAAGGGCAAGACGAAGAGTGCTGTAAATATTATAGGAACACATGACATTTAAACACTAAGTTTACATGAAAAACGCGTTATAAGCAGAGATCGGAAGTCGATAGTAGATTATGACGTTTTTTATACAAAGCGTTCGTATGGGACTAGAAATTCCTTTTGGCATTTTTACTATTTTTGACTAGACTTTTCGTGCGCTGAGAGGGCCTGGTTCGAGAACGCCTTGAACGCGCAACCGTCCATGCACTCGTGTGTATTTGGCAACGTTCGTACAGGGTTTTGCATTATCTTATCGTTAGCGTCGGCGCTTTTGATCTTGAGCAATTATTGTGTGTTTTGATTATGGACATTTGCGATGTGATTTGAATTTGTACAATAGACGAGTGGTTTTGGTACAATGTTGACGTATGGAAATCGGATGGGTGACTGATTTTTTTATAATATGTGAATGTTTTATGCAGACTTGGGGAATCGTAATTTAAAAACCTTTGAAATATATTTTTGAGTAAACAGTTTCTAAATTGTTTTGACTTCTTGTAAGTGATTTATAGAATCGTACGTTAAGAACTTTTTTTTTTTCAACACATTTTTTATTTGGCACATTTTACATTTTTTTGAAAGTCTAAAAGGCTTTGAAAACATTTGAAAAATTTGTGATATCATTTTTGAAGCATTTTTGACTTTGGAGAATTGATTATAGATATTTTTTTATCTGTGTTTTTTAAAGAGTTTGGAATGTAATTTCGGAACTTTTTTTTGTATCAAATAATTTAGTTTAAGAATTTCGATATTTTTAATTTTATGTTCCAATCTCTCCAAAATTAAAAAAAAATTTTTCTTTCTTTAAATTTTTTAATTTTGAGCTTCAATGATAAAACTTATATTTGTTTGACTTAATAGTTTGGTTTTTTTACAAAAAAAAAAAAAAAAAAAAAAAATCAAATCATGAAAAAAAAAAATTCAAAAAATCATACAATGAAAATGTTTGGATAAATATTATATCAAATACATAAGTGATTGAAATCGATTATTTAATAAAAAATTCCGTCATAGTCTTCAAATCGATGAATTTTAATGCTTTTTTATATTTTCCTTATTTTATATAGTTCTTTTTAAGTTGCTACTACTGATTATAATTTTGCTTTATTCAAACACTTTTCTTCTTAAGTTGTGCAGTTTAGATACTATTTATGAATATTTGCAGGTTTTGTAAGGTGATGAATGTTATCTTAATTCTCAGTTAAATGGAGTTGAATTCATTTTCAGTTATGAAAATTCCAAAGTAATGTCGAAAGATTTCGGTATTGGAACAATACATCAAAATAATTTTCTAGAAATGAATTCAAAATGTTAGTTAATTAATTAGTTAGTTAGTTAAAATTCTGCAATGTTCTTGATTTGAATTTAATTTTTTTGAAAAGTTAAAAACAGCATTTTTCTGATTTTCACATACTGTTTCAAATTTTAGGCATCATACGAAGTATAAAATAACTTTTGAAATTTAATGAACATCCGTTTAGCTCATTTATATTTTCGTTATTATCAAATATTATTGAGTTCTTCAAATTTTACTAAGAAATGTAAAAACGTAATACATATAATACACGCGTTATTCGTGGAATTTCGATCACAGTCGTTATCTACAGATTTTTTTTTTATCGTTTCCTGAAATTCTACGATTTTTTCAGATTCTATTACATATTTATCAACTATAGAAAAAAACAATGTTTTTGAAGTTGCAAAATCTTGATCAGTTGAAGATTATACAGAATTTTCGTCATTTTTAAGAGTTCATACAAATTTATGCAGTTTCTCAAGGTTTTTCCAAATTTCTTTCTACTTTTTAACTTTTTCAGATTGTAAATGAATAATAGAGGAAATCGTTAGAAATATTTCAATAAAATATGATTCTATTTGGATTTGACGAAATTTCTTTAAATTTTTTAAACTCGACAACACTTTTTAATTTTTTGAAGTTTTTGAGGATCTTTGAAATTTTCGAAATATTCAATTTTTGTAAATCTTCAAGATTTCAAAGAAGAAACAAACTATAAAAATTTTTTACAATTTCTGAGACATTTTACAACTTATACAAAGTTTTGGAATTAACTATGGCTTTTGAGGTTTTTTTTGAATTTCTATCAGAAAATGAGAAACAATAACCCGAGTCTTTCAAAAATATAATAAACAAAACTCAGAGAATTTTAGATCGTTCTCCTAATTTCAAGTTTTTCGAAATCATCAAAATTCTTAGACGTTGTTTAAGTTTTCTTTGCGTTTTGTATCGAAAGAATGATGAAGATTTGAAAAATCTTACAAATTATCAAAACTTGCAGAATTCTTATGGAAATTTGTTAAATTTATTAGGATATTCTGTAATTCAATTACGATTTTTTTATGTGAAAATTTCAAAGATATAAAAGAATTCACAAGATCTACAAAATTTACAAAAATTCTCTGAACTTCTAAAAGTTTAAAAATTTTTTTGTACTATTGATCATCCTTAAGATTTTCAATGTTTTCGAATTTTTCAAATATGTGAAACGAATTATTGTAAATCCTTAAAATTTTATGAAAATAGGCCTAAGTCATTGAGATTCTTCTGGATATTCTGAAACCGTTCAAATGTCTGAGAATTTCATTTAAATATAAAAAAATGTATTCTACCACGAAAATTTTCTTCCGGTTATGGTATTTAAATAATGTCAACCACGAATCCAAATCCCTTAAAGCTACAAACTCATGGTCAACTGAAATCCCCTGAAGTCTACAAATCAGTCTCCATCTCCCATTTAATTTTCTCCACGCCCTTGCACTATCAATCCCACGTCTGATTAAATGAATCCACCGAGCGCGTCATAGAATTCCTGCAAGTAAGCAAGTAGCTGGGGCATCGTCGGTCGGTCTCTGCCAGCAGCGAGCCAGCAAACAGCCATCACAGCGAAGAGTTCATCCGGACAGGGCCTTGGCTGGGCAAGACGGTAGCCGTCCCGCAGATATATCATCATTTCGAAGGGGTCAATCTCGATGTAGGGCTGCTGGCCGAGGGTCGCAAGCTCCCACAGAAAGACACCGAAAGACCACTATGAAACGTCAAAGAACCGCTCAATCATTTATCTCTATTCAATTTGATCTGACGAGATTATCTCTCGAGGCCCGATAAAAGTCGAGGAAAGAGTTCGGGAAACTCGTGTTTTGCCTTTTTTCGGGGCTCGATTGATCAATCGAGTTAAGGCCATAATTTATTTACCACGTCTGATGCCGTACTATATTGATTGTGCTGAAGACTTTCCAGGGCCATCCAACGAATTGGCCGGTTCTCGTTATCGCCCAGACAGTGATAGTCTTGCGGAAAAAGATCCCTAGCGAGCGCGGCATCGGCGAGGCGCACGCGGTAGCTGCTCGGGTCGATCAGGCAATTTCTTACAGCTATGTCTCTGGAATTTCAAGTGTTTTTTGAGAAATGGTTAAGAGTTTATTCATGTCCAAACTTCTTTTAGTAAAGTTAGAGAATTCAACAACAATATTTATCTTTGAATTTGAGAAATTGATGAAATTGTCACCTGTGTAATAACCCACGACCATGAAGGAACGCCCCAGCTCTCGCGACTTGCACACCGACATTTACCAAATCCCTTGTAATGGGATGGTGCTTCCCGTCAGTCAGGTAGAGTTTGAGGTTGCATTCTTCCAATGCACTAGTGTAAGCTAATAGAGGTCTGGAACTGTCGAGACATGCAGCTGCCAAAGCTGCCACATTTCCGTGAACCAAACCAGCTAGTTGGGAACCTTCTACTACCAGCAACGATGCTTGGTAACCCGAAGCAACCTCTGAAATTAAATAATAATAACGCATCAGCTTAAAAATCTATTAATACGTTAAAAACAGTAATATTGAAATTTATGGTTATTCCCAATTTTTTTCCAGAATAGGTTTTGTTAAAACATTTTTTTAGAAGAGATATTTTTCGAAACACAATAGTTACTTCTAGAATTATAGTAATTAAAATCCCCTTCATTACTTGTGGATGAAACAAAAAGCAAACAGACTATCTGAAAAAACTAACCCTGTATAATACGGGTCTGAAAATCAGATTCTGAAGAGACTTTTTTCGGATTTTCCACACTTCGGAAAATGGATTTTGTATAATGGCGAGAATCTATTTTAAAGTTTCACAAGTATTTTACACTGTTACCGTGAATTTCATAATTGTCAAAATGCCAATTAATTTCCTAACTTTACCTCAAAGATCAAACCACGAATGCAACTGAATGTCTTATTCCATGTAATGAGAACGTTTGTTTGCTCACCTGTAACAGTCTTGATAATGACTTCTTGTTCACGTCCCGCCAGATCTAAGGTGCCTTTGTAAACACGACCGAACGTTCCTTCCTGCGCGAGACTCCTGCAGTATAATGCTGATCGTGGCACAGCGAGGGATCTGGCTTTCTCGCATGGATCTGTAGACTGTAAACCGACGAGAACCGCAATTACTAAGAGCCAATTCAATCGGAAAAGTTTCAGCAAGAATTGCAGAAAGATAGAGTAGTCACGAAAACACTCAGAACCGAACTGTCTTCATTAGAAAGTGCTTCTTACTACTGTTCAAATTTTCATTGCTGCATTAGATGAAATGGATTTCACTATTGATTCGCTTGATAAACAAAAATTATGTATGTTATACACGGAATCGAAAAACCTTAATAAGTCTCCTCTGAATTAGGATCCACTTCACGAGTGACGATTCATCATCGTCACGTTTCCGGAAGTTGGCGGCAAAAACTCAAGAGATATAAACGCTTTTTCTTGCTCAAGACATCGTTATGACACGAGCTCGTTTATCCCTTCTTTGTCCGGGCTCGCACCCCCTTCGGGCATATCGTGGCTCTCTTTGCGTTTACACGGCCATTCATTAATTTCAATTTTACAGAGTTTTGCCCCCGGACTGTTTCGCTCCAAGCGAGAGGGTTGCGAGGGGTGAAAAACTCGAGCATTAGCGCCCTCGGGGAAATTTCAGCATCTCTTCACGCAAGGAATCGTAGGAATGAAAATCATTCACTGATAACGCGTACGATCGAGAGCGGAAAATGGAGGCGAGGGACGGAAAATATTCCTAATTTATGGAAATGCGTCGAGGGCTTTGGTAAATATCGCCGTTCCCAAGGGTTGAAAAGCATATATATGTATAGAAAAGGGAAGTGCCTAGGATCCTCGAGCATTTTTTATTTCATGCACCGAACTTTGCGGCAATCGCGGAATAATCGATTTTTATTGATGTTGTTTATAGATGCGGATTTATGCACACAAAAAAGGCAAGAGCCTTTTGATTCTCAATTTTTTTTTATTGAGTGGTAATTGTGAAAATGAAGTTTTTTTATGTTTTTCGTGACTGAAACACCGCAATTATGATAAAATGCTCGAGCAATTGGAAGTTTTCATGGAAAATCAATATCACCGAAGGTCCTTTGTAACATTTTCACGCTCGACGATTTTCACGTACCGCACACACCCCGAGTTCATTCGGTGTCCAGTCTGACGAAAAGCCATTTCGGATGCGATAAAATTATCAATGCATGGTCCACGTGCAAGGGGCGTTTTCGCGTTTGAGGTACATTGTGTTAGAAAAGTTAATTAATTTTTTTGCGGTTCTCGTTTTTCCTGTTTACGCGCCTTCGGGATTTAATCTACGAATGCGTGGATAAAAACGTAGCCGATGGGGATTAATCAGTAAATTGATATTTGCGGTGCTTGGCGTACAAGGTAGTTTGTTACGCCAACTTTTTCGTAATTGAAGCGATTAGTCAAGAGTCTTTTGGTGGGATAAAAGTATACGTTGGAGAAGTGGAGCGAGGATTCATCTCGGGATTCATTTAGGGGTTATTTGAGCTTGAGATTATTTTGTTTGTGTTTTATTTGGAACGAAACCGATGGAAAAACTCATTCCTTATAAATAATAAAAGAAAGAAAAGTTTTACTGAAGTTGAAAAACATACAAAATAAGCTTATTCTTCTATTTTATCCACCCACCCTCACAATTTTAAACCAAGTCATCCGACTCGAACATCTACTCCATCATCCGTTGCTGTTCACTTATTTATCACTCTATAAACATATTTCAAGCCTCGAGAGACCGTATCAGAAGCCATAAAATTTTCAGGATTTTTTCCCCTCGGCACAGCCACGCGGTATAAAAAATAAATGAGTCATATTCAGCGAGTGCACGCCAAACGAAAGCAAACAGCCGAAGCTTTATTCAATTTCGTGAACAGTTGAGCTCGAATTCACGTGTGTTACAGTCGAAATACACTAAAAAAAGGTATCGCCAAGGTCGTGTTTTCTCTGGGGAACGTTGGGGAAAAAGGCGTATGATAGGTTACACACGCGGTTACCTCTCTTACCGGAAAATCCTCCTATCGACGTAAAGACGCTCGTAAGGATGAAAAAACGGAAGAAGAAAACAAGGAAGGGCGAAAAGGGGGCGACGCGGAGTGGATCCTGTGATTGTTTCGGCTTTGATCTTGGATAAATTTACCAAGCCAGGGCTCGCAAGCTCCTCGTGTTTCCGCAGTTTCGAAAGGTACTGCGTGTAGTGTGGCTTTTCCTCGGAATTACAAAATGCAGCGACTACCTTTGATGTACTTGGGACTTTGCTCGACGATAAACGGTACGCGTTCAAGCATTTTTTCCTCCCCGACGCAACGGAAACAAGGCTATTGTGTTACCGTCCCATTAGATTCGTTCAGACGTGATAAAAGGAAATTCGATCGTTTCCGAGATCTGTTTGCGAACGATTCCAGCTTGTGAGGTTAATGAGACGTGATTCAGGGTTCGGAATAAAACGTGTTTTGTTAGAGGTTAAATTGAAGTCGTTTCAGTTATCATATTGAATCGATTGCATACCGTTTTTTTCTAATCGGTTTTTTCTACTAAATTTTTTCCACTGGAACTTATTTCCACTTAACCTTTTTTCTGCACCATGTTTTTTCCACTAAATTTAATTTCCAATTGATATTTCCAATGGAAAAAAATTTCATCATGGATTTTTCGGGTAATATTTCAAAAAGAATTATATCTATTCGTTTGAAAATTAAATAGGCAACAGTGGTTACGGGGGTAGTACACTAATAAAGACTTGTTTTTCAACAGACATTTTTTGACATTAAAATCTATTACACAAATTTGGATTTATTAACACATTGTTTTACATATTTTGAAGAGTAAAAAAAAATGTTTGAAAATTTTTTCCTTAATTTCCCGCGGAGATACGCCAGTCCGAAGAGGAAAGTGTTTTTTTTTGGTACCGACGATAACTCGATTATGGCTTATCTAAAATACGAAATCCAAAAATAGTTTTTAAGAACATGTGTTTAGGAATGGTATGAACCAGAATTATGATAAAATAATAATAAAATAGTCAATGGCACAACTTTTTGTGATTTTTACATTTTTTTGCAACTTAAATTGTTTAAAAACGTTGTTTGTTGTTAATGAAAATTTACGATTTTTGTTCATGCCATAAAGGTGTATCTGAAAAAAAATTTTTGCAAAGTTTGAGATCAATCGACCCAGTAGATCGGCCGGAATCGTGGGTACCAAAAAAAAAAAACACTTTCCTCTTCGGACTGGCGTATCTCCGCGGGAAGTTATGAAAAAAATCGACGAAAATTGTTTTTTACTCTTTAAAATATGTAAAACAATGTGTGAATAAATCAACATTTGTGTAATAGATTTTAAAGTCAAAAAATGACTGTTAAAAAACAGGTCTTTATTAGTGTACTACGCCCTGAATACATACATACATACATACATACATACATACATACATACATACATACATACATACATACATACATGCATGCATGCATGCATGCATACACACACACACACACACATACAGGGTGTCCCAAAGTCCGCGATAAAAAAAAAATCCTGAGTTCCTTTTTCAATTTCGAGTCGAAAAGTCCTTTACCACTTTTTGCAAAACTCAAA
>JAPYZL010014153.1:0-11275 GCA_030522825.1 Platygaster orseoliae
ATACTTTTGGAGACTGATTAGTATACTTGAATCAACTTTTGGTATACTTTGGTAGACTAAAGTTACTCGGTATACTTTTTCGTTTTTTCTACTCGGGAAGTTGAATCTATATTAATAACTCCATTTTATGTATTTATTTCTCAGTTTTTTTCATTGTTTTTTACAATGCAGTAAATTAGATAAAAAATTTTCATGAATGAAAAACACTGAATTCAAATAATCAGAAAAAATCATATTTTGTTAAACGAAGTTATAGGAATACAGTCAATCGAATATTGTGTTACAAAATAAGCAAAATTTTAAAAATTCATGTATCTAAAGTATCAGACTCCCAAATTTTTCTGATCTTGAAATTTGAAATTTTTCATTCACTACATAACAATTGCTATACATATTATATAATTATCGTCGTTTTAACATAGATTTTGTAGAACATTCAAATAAAGAAATCATTAGAAAAAATTATTAACATTGAATAAGAAAAACGATTGATTTTCAATTAGTCTATAATACTAATTGTAAGGTGAATTTTTTATTGAAATATCAATTCAATAATAAAATTCATTTTCATAAGAAAACGAAAGTACTGCGAAATTCTTTTTTTTTTAATTTATTTCAAAATTTTATTGATAATCCCAACAATTTTCTTTATTTATAAAACTGTGCAACAAAATTTAAGTTTGAAAAAGTTGATGAGCTCTCATTAGTAAAAATCGATAGTACACGGCCCCAAACGCGTAGATGTCAGAGCATTTTCAAAAGTTAGCTCTTGTTTACGAGTAATTAATTATTAAAAATTCTAAATAAAAAATCTTATAACTCCCTCAATTTTCATTCGATTTAAAAAGCGAAAAAAGGAAAATCGCTCTTTCAAATTGGGGAACCTACGTATTTCTGCTGAAATGTTTGCGGAAAATTGCATTTCTTTGCAAAATTTTTCGCATTTTTTTGGAGGTTTGCAAAAGTTTTCGCAAAGTTGAATTTTCGGGAATAATAATAATAAATGACTTTAATGACAATTTTATGAGCCTAACTATTTAATAAACTTTAATATTTTAAATAAACTTTGATAAAAAATTTTAATAAAAATGAATATTTAATGATTTTTATCCGAAAATGCTACTTTGCAAAAATTTTTGCAAACCTCCAAAAAAATGCGAAAAATTTTGCAAAAAAAGCAACTTTCCGCAAATTTTTCAGACGAAATAGGTTCTCCACTTTAAAATAGCGATTTTCCTTTTTTTGTTTTTAAAATCGGATGAAAATTGAGGGAGTTATACGATTTTTAATTTAGATTTTTTAACAATTAATTACTCGAAAACAAGAGCTAACTTTTGAAAATGCTTCAACATATATATGCGTTTGGGGCCATGTACTATCAATTTTTGCTAATGAGAGCTCATCAACTTTTTAAAACTTAAATTTCGTTGCACAGTGTTATTTATTATATTCAATTAGTTGAATCTATACTCATAACTTATTTTTAAGTAATTATTTCTCAGTATTTTTCATTACTTTTACTATGCAGTAAATTGGATAAAAAATTTTTATCTACAAAAATAATGAATATAAATACTGAATTTAAATGATGAGAAAATAAATCATTTGTTAAACGAATTTATAGGAGTACAGTCGATTAAATATTGTGTTACAAAATACGCAAAATTTTCAAAATTCCTGTATCTAAAATATCAAAATCCTAAATTTTGCTTATCTCAGAATTTCAAATTTCTCATTGATTGCATGAATATTGTTATATCATTTAGTTATTGTATTTTTTACTTTGATTTTGTGGAAAATTCAAATGAAAAAATCGCCAGAAAAAATTATTACCATTATAGTCTAGAAACGATTGATTTTAATAAGTCGATAGTAATACAGTAAATTTTGCATTTAAATAATAATTCAATAATAACATAATTTAATTAGTTAAACGAAGGTACTGCAATATTTCTTATTTTTTAATTTATGTAAAAATTCTATTGATAATTCTAATGATTACAACTAATTTTCAATTTCAAATCTTGTAAGTGATGGCGAATGAAGATGAAAAAAGTTCAAAATCAATTCAAACTATAACTTTATTTCACTTGTAAAACAAGAAAAAACGCTAATAACTACATAGTTTAAAAATAAAAAGCAGTTGAAAATACATTTAAAGGAGTTAAAATGAATAGGACAAGCTTATGACTTGGGAACGCAAATTGGCGATAGAAATTTTTTCAGCAGGAGTCGTAACTTATTTATTTGTTGTTATTTATTTTATGCAATGGCATTGTATCGTAAAATAAATGTATGCAAATTTTTTAAAAAATCATCTAAATGAAAATTGTCGATTTTTATTATTTTCACTGTAGTATGGTGAAATTTTCGCATTTAAATAATAGATATATAATAGATAGATTTCGCAAGCAAAAACTGCGACTATGGAAAAACAGAATAAAATTTTCTCTTTATTTTTCATCATGACTTTCTCAGGTTATGCAATCATTGAGTAAACAAAAATGAATTTACGTTAATAATGGTTAAAATCACGTCAATTCACGTTAAATTTTGACGCTTAGGAAAACGTTGTCGGCCAAAGTGTCTGTCGGGAAGTTGTCATTCGGGAATTCGGTGTAGAGTTTCTACAGTCGGGACAGTGAGCGGGAATCAATGGAATTTTATGCCTGATAATTGTTCTCTGGTGGCAAAAAAGATTCGTTTTCTCTCAGTGCAACACTAAGAAAAAAACCTAGTAATTTGTACTACAAATATTGGACCTACGATATTATTTCAATTTTTCATATATTATAATACATGCAGCTATAAATATATATATTCTTACGATGTAGTGTAAAACGTCAAACATCGAAATTATAAGTTGCTATATCATAAAAAATACTAAACATATTTTATTTTTTACTTTAATAAATGACAGTTCTCACAATACAAAATATATATGAAATTACCTTACATGATTTTAATTTATACATTTTTTTGTAAGTATTACTATACTATATGCCAATGCTTACAATACGGATAATACATTACTGTATACAGTAAAATTTACCGCATTTCATCTCAATCCCCCATTACTGTATTTTTCAGTAAAAGTACCAGATTTTTCTCTCAGCGTGGAAATCCTGGGTCCTTCGAAGCCGGATAACTCGGGATCCCTCGCGTGAATGACATTAATCGACTGTAAGGCAACGTCGGGCGCATAAACGTCGCGTCAAATTAGTAACTCAGAGGTAAGAGGAGGAGATGAGAGCGAGTAAAAGGGAGAAGTAACAATCGAGAGGCGGAAAGTACCGACGAAAGAGAGCTGGACGGAACGTCGGCTGGGATCCAACGTCTTAGGAAGGGGTTAAAGTCGGGCGCGTGGGACGGGAGTTCCCACGGTCCACGGTTTCGAAGCATATCGCACCACCTCCACCCTCCTCCCCGATATAACGTATATATTCACTCCTCTTGGCTGACCTCTGACCCGATACCGAGGCTCGGCTGACGCCTAAGACTCCTACGGATGCACATAAATACAATACGCGCGAGCGAGCGCGGTCTCAAAAGCGAGATCGCCGCTGCAGTGGGAAGAGAGAGAAGAGCAGGATCCAGGACGAGGTCCTTCTTCCTCGACTCGCGCCCTACGGCTAAAATGTACTCGTCGCTCTTTCTGAACCTTTTTGTGTATGCCTTTAACATCTACCCCTCCTACGACTTTTTTCCTTACTACCGCCGACGAGACCCTTTTATTATTTCGTGATGCATTACAGGAATGTCAAATATAGTGTAGTTCAATGCTCCGTTTCCTTGTTTAAACGATTTAAGAGTTTTTCGCGTTTTCTTGGAGGCAGTTTCGCGAAATGATAATGAGAAATAGAGATTGAGTTTTCTGAGTGATGGTATAATAGAATCCAAAATGAATCTCATGAAACTAATTGTCACTGACAACTATGTACGATGCTAAAAAATTAATGTAATGGCAGTAGTTGTGTTAGTTTTCTAATAAAAAAATTTTGTAGAACATTTTTTTATAAACTATGAAATAGATAATATAATTGGCGAGAAATAAATTTTTGCATTAATCAATAAATAGTTTCCTTAAATAGTATCCATAAAATTAAAAACCTAAAATATTGCTCAATACATAATTATTTCTAAACTTTTAAGTCACATATTATAAAAACTTACCGCAAGTTATATTCATAAACAAATTTTGCAAATTTATAAATAATTGCCTCTTGCAAAAAAGCACACTAATTTGTTCCATAATCATTTTATTGTGGTTTTATGTCCATTATTTCAAAGTGTGTATTAACAATTTGAAATTATTGCTATACTTCTTTTTTATGTTGACACATTGTGATTACTAACATTGTTCTCTTATCGCGGAAATTTCGATACCATGTAAAATTTATTCGGTATATAATGTGCATAAGAAATGTATGCTCGATGAATATGTGAAATGGATAATACATCCATACTGCATGGCAACTCTATAAATATAACAATTGTTACGTTAACAACAGTTGACTATAAAACTTATATGGACGTCACATCCATTTTGATTGATACGCCAGAATTATCACTTTTTTATTGACGCAGTATCCATATTTGTGTATACGACATCAACAAATTTCTCTCCGTGCGAGTAATTAAGAACAAATAAAGTTTCGTGAAGTTATTTTGTTGTAAGTAATTTATTATTAATAATTTTACGAAAAAAATTATTATTATAAGAATAAACGTACATTTAAGATAAACTTTTATACTTTAATATTTAATTCAATAACTATTGAGGAATTACTTAGGTTATTATTCTATAACAATGGATGTTTTGACCCTACATGGCGATTTAATGACTTTTAAAAAATTTTATTTAAATATGTAAGTTTATTTAATTTAGTTATAATTCTTTTGTAAATTTAGTTTGTTGAGGTTTCGATTGACGAGGATCGAAATATCTATACAATAAATTTTGTTAATTTCTCGTATTTTCAGCGACGGGCAAAGTATTCAGGATTTTGTAATTTTTGCTAATTTTGTTTGCATATTCCTATGGTTTTTTTTTTTTTTTTTTCAAAATGCGATGGGGAATCTCAAATAAATTTCTGAGTAATAAATTTAAAGTCAATTTTATAACTTTTTTCTGTATTCAAGAGTCATGAAAATGTTTTTATATACCGCAAGTATTTTCTATTCTAAACTTTTTTAATCCAAAATTTTATATTCAAGAATGTTTCATTACGAACTCCATTTTTTCAAAATTATAATTGTATAAAAATTTATTATTAGGAATATTCCTAATATTATTGCGAATTTCAGAAGGTCTTTCGTTTTGTAATTACGGATTTCGTATTTTGAAAAATTTACGGCACAAAAATGCATATTTAGTTTTTTTTTTCAGTTATTACATTATTAAGTTCTAACTTTACTTTTCGAGAAAAAATGCTTTGATAGAAAGTTGTATTTTCTATTCAAAAAACAAATATTTCCCAAATGATATGTAACTAATTTACTATTGGGAATCAGATAAATTTTACTGAAAATTTAGAAAAATATTTCGTTCTTCAATTACTAATTTTGGAAATTGAGAAATTTAAGGTATCACAAATTATACTTATTTGGTTTTGTTGTTGTTGTATTTTTCAAGAAAAAACACTTTTATACGACTTTATATTTACTATTCGAAAACGCATTTTTTTCGAAATTTCGTTAAATTAATTAATTGTGAATGTTATACATTTTATATGGAATATGTGAAAGGCATTCGTTTTGTAATAACTTATTTTGCAATCTAAAAAATATACATTCGTACAAATATGCATATTTAGTTTTTTTTTGTCTTCAGAAAAAAATGCTTTGAAAGACAGTTATATATTTTTCCCGAAAACTCGCTTGTATAAAATTTTATGATAATAATTTACCATCAGAAATATTTAAATTTTATTGGCAATTTCAGACAGTCTTTCGTTTTATAATTTGAAAAATGTATGGTACGAATATCCATACACAGTTTGTTTAAAGTTTTAGAAAAAGCACTTTGATAGAAAGTTGTATTTCCTATTAGCAAACTCATTCTTTTAAAATGTCATTATATCATTCTACCTTCAACGTTACACATTTTATTAAAAAAAGAAATTTTTCGGAATCAATTTCCAAATTCACTAGAGTTTGAAGTCTTGTAAATCGTCATCAATCTCAACTTCCCCACATTCAAAAATTTGCCGAGTAAAAAAGAAAAAATATTTTAGATTGTTTCTGAACAAATTTTCAAATCAATGAAAGAGTGGATTTCAGTCTTGCATATTGATATCAACGTTGCAAAAGAAAATTTCAGTTACCTATTAATTAGCTACATTGAAAAGCCTATTCGCACGCCAATAAGTTCATAGAGCTTTCGCTTATTAAAGTTCTAATAGGATTCTGAAAAAAATCCGAGTAATAAGTTTGAAGAAGGCTCTTGCATGGGATATCGAAGACGATGGAAAGCGAGCCGGCTGACATTGAGATATTCAAGGTTTGCTGAAGCAAGGGGCTCATTATATGACGCCGCGAGAGCTGCTAGTTAAGTCGCTTACATGATGCTGGCTAATTGAGCTGCGCGTAATCGACGATACTCGCAGATCGCGAAAACGCGCCGTGATTTCCAGCAACCCGCGCGAAACGAGTATTTCATAAAACGGGGGAAGGCTCGTTTCTCATTCATTCCTGCAGCGATTCGCATTCGTGTGCTAATGGAGCTTCTAGAAATAGCGCGTTTTCTGGTTGCGAAATAGTAATGATGATGAATAATATAAACAATATATTTAGAGTACGTTGAGAAAAAACCTAGTGTTTGTATTGTAAATATTGGAAAAATTATTGTATTTTAGGAAAATCTAGAATGTTATTATTTCAATTTTTCATATATTATGGTACGTTGGGCCATGAATATAGTTATTTTCACCATGGGGTATAGTAAAATGTCAAATACCGCAATTTAGTAAAAAATATGAAATATATTTTATCTTTTACTTTAGTAAATAATACCTACTTCTCAATATACAAAATTTGGGAAATTACCTTACATGATTATAGTTTCTACATTTTTTCATAAGTATTAATATACTTTTATGAGTATTATTAATTAAATGATAAATACAAACTCAGCGGAATAATGCAATTTTTTTTCGAAAAATAAATCATAATAAATAAAAAATTATTCATTAAAAAGATAGAAAAGTGCAAAACTAGAGACGAGTGATTTTCACTAGTTGAATCTGAGAGTCGCGAAGGTCAAGATTTTAGCTACTTAAAAACTTTTCAATTGTGAAATTATTCAGTATTTTTAGCAAAGTTTGTAATCTTTAAAAACAATTCGTTGTATATAAAGAGCCTTTAAAATTAAGGAAGATTTCTGAATTTATATTCACTTTCTTAGACTGAATAATTAAAAAATGTATCACTGATAAGTTGTATCTTTTTTATTGTTTATATAAACAATTATTATAGTGGCAGTTATTCCGATGATGACATAATTTGTTCGTTCTCAGCCTCAGTCTAGGTACGAAGTAAAATGTCAAATATTGCATTACATTAAAAAATACGAAACATAAATACAAAAAAACAATAATACAAAAAAAATGGTAAAGTTATAAAAAACTACGAAAAAATAAAAATTTGAAATACTTCTAATCCTAGAGCATCGAATTCCAGAAATCTACATAGAAATCTATGAAAATACTAGAAAATATGTTGAATCATTCAAACACTGCAGAAATGCTAGAAGTAATAGAAATCTATGAAGGTAGTTTTCTTAAAAAATCTTAAAAAGTACCTACGATTTCTAAAACTTTGAATTCCAGAGCAGCAATTTCTCAAATGCGTGTATGGCAATCAATAATAATATAATATACATTTTTGAAAATATTAGAAAAACGCGAGAAAGGCTTATAAATACTAAAAAAAATACGAAAAGATGATAAATCTTTAAAACTTTAGAAATCTATCTAGATGCTATTTTCCTAGAAATTTATGAAATTATTGAAAGTACACTCGTACTCCAATTTTACGATGTCCGATTTTACGATGTATCCGATTTTACGATGCCCGGAACTCCAATTTTACGATGCCCCCTTATCCCCACTTTTTACACTGAGAACGAGCACACTCTAATTCTGCGTTCGCATGGCAATTACGGACAAAGCGCACACTATAAAAGAGACACGGTAGTGGGAGACCCACGCACCATCGTAAAATTGGAGTACCAATGCCTCGAACCCGTCGTAAAATTGGAGTACGAGTGTATATCGAAATTTTAATTATAATGCATAGCATTCTAGAATCCTGTATAGCGATCTAGAGAAGAACTCAGAATTGTATAAAATGGTAAATAAAACTCTATTTATAGTAGTCTATATAGGTATTAATTTTCCAAAATTGTGTGTATATAATTTTTTTGAAAATTTTTAAAACCTTGAATCATAGAGAATAAAATTCTTCAAATTTTTATAAAAATATCGAAAATTCCCAGAAACTTCTACGAATGATTGGATTAAAAAAAAAAATAATGGAAATCTGTAGAAAAGATACCGTTTTTTCAAAAATCAATGTATGGACTCAAAATTTTAGAAATTTTCAACACTATAGCATCAAATTCAAGAGATCCATAAAGAGATTCATAAAAATACCAGAAATCTTAAAAAATACCAGAAAATACTAGAAAATTGTATAAATAACATACAATACGAATATTTTGAAAATATGAAATATTTATCATCTATGCAGTTATCAGTTTATAGGGTTCTATTAAAATAATAAAATTTTGAATAGCTTCGATTTCCAGGAGACAAAATTCGAAAAAGTTTTGTATGAATCGATAATAATGTCAGAAAATTGTTCAAATTGGACAAACAACAAAGCATAAGGAAAAATACCAAGAGTTTAAGAAAAAAATCATAATCTGAGTGAGTTGAAAATCACGAAAATTACATTCCATAATATTCAATATGTACATGAAAAATCTGTAACTCTTGACTCAAAAAATTATGTAACTTTCCAATCTGGGAAGAGATATAAATATTTTTTCAAAAAACCTCTTCTTTCGGTTAAAACTAATTATAATTCCATGTAGAAAAATCATGATTATAAAAATAAATATACAAAAAAAAAATAGATACACGAAGTAATGATTATAAATTAAAAAAAAGTAAAAATGATAACGAATGGTTTAATGCGATTGCTTCAGGTGAAACAAAATTTGAAATTTTGCAATATGAATAAAAACTTTTGAAAATATCTCAAGGTTAACTTATAGTTTCTACTTTGCCAATCGAAAAAAATTCCCATGCTCTACATATGCATATCTGATATGTTTTTATCCAAAGTCTCTTGTTAAAAAAAATTTCGTCATTCGACAAGGTTTGCTTGTTTTTACGACACCATACATCTTAACTTGAGATTGAGATGTAGCGTGCAAAAAACTCTCCTCACAGTTCGAAATTGATTTTTCATGATACGTATTTCGTTGTAAAGTATCGTGAAGAT
Organism: Platygaster orseoliae; assembly: GCA_030522825.1. Taxonomy (NCBI): domain Eukaryota; kingdom Metazoa; phylum Arthropoda; class Insecta; order Hymenoptera; family Platygastridae; genus Platygaster; species Platygaster orseoliae. The sequence continues at coordinate 9,511 of JAPYZL010014153.1, forward strand.
TTATACCTGAATTTATTTCACCATAAATTTATAACGATAGTAGGGGAAAATTATGATTGTAGGTGATAAATGAGCCATGTTATCGCTGTTTACACATATTGGGTTCGTATATATATTTATATCGCGGATAAGGCGAATGCTCTAGTTATAATAAATGATTCAGTTCAAGTAAAAAATTTTGATTGTCATGAATATTTAATACAAAAATAAAACTTACTGATAGTCATAAGTAAATGGTTTTCTGAAGGTCAAATCAAATTTATTTTGAAAATAACTTTTTACGTTTTTTTGTGATTGTCTTCTCCGCTGACGAGATGAACTAAACAAAAATCGAACACTGTGAAAATATAATGGCTCGGTTTCATTCAAACTTGATAGAATAATTATCCTGTAAATCTCGGCGTCTTCCGTATCTTCGCGTTGAGGTGTTTTTATACGTGTTTACACCGCTGCATTTTTTCCGTCGTTTCTGTATCCTCTGATCGAGCTTTCTCACTCCTACGTAACTCACGCGAATTAATCTATACCTCGATGCGCTCGCTGAACGAACCCACGCGAGCCCGAGGATTATGGGGAGTAACCGATCGAAGGACCGTTCATTTCCGTGTTCGCTTTCTTGTCGAACGAGCGCGAAAACCGTGACAAAAAATACGCTCACCATGAGTTGCGTCATCAAAAAATAAATGCGTTTAAGATTCTTGATTCATATGTAAGTAATGGCGTACTCAATTTGCGATCAGTGATTCGAGTATTCGGAATTTGAACTTATGTGCTGGGGAATTGTAGTGATTTACAGTTGAAATGAATTTGTGGAATTGCAGAAAATAAGGAAGTACTCTTATACTAGCTTCAAAAATTTATTTTGTTTTGTGATGCTAGTTTTTTACTTCAAGGGATACAATATAAATGAATTTTTTTCCTTGAGTAAAAAAGAATTAGGGAAAATAGAGATGAATATTTGTAATAATTTCAAAGTTCATGGACAATAAATATTGGAAAAATTAGTATATTCTAGGAACATATATACAATATAATTTTGATTTTTCATGTATTATTGTACATTTGCTTAAGAAATTTGTTTTAGCTACGATAAGCTAAAATTTAGGGGATATGTCAATACTTAAATAACTAATGTGAGGATTTTTATTTTATGTTAAGTTGGGTAGGTTTGTTTATTTCTGTTTCTGTTTCTGTTTATTTCGTAGGTATATGTAGTAAAATAATAAGTTATTTTCTTGATAACATTTTAATATAATAACAAGTTTGGTAGTGTAATAAATAAATCTCTCGATTGAGAGTTGTGATTGTTAATTGAAATTTCATAATTCATTATGAGAAACTACTCTCTAAATCTGAATCAGCGGAAAACCACTGATTAACAGCGAATAGTCACTGATTCAATCAGTGATAAGTATATCGCTGTGAATCAGCGACTATTCACTGTTTTAATCAGCGAAATGCGTTATGCTGCGAAATCCTAGTGATTTTCACTGGGGCTTCGCACCGAATTATCTTTTTCGATCGAGCGCTGGTTTTTTCATATTGTTTCATAGTTAATTAGGCAACAGTTGTTTTAGAAAAAGTTTTAATCCAACAACATATGTTGTTGGATATTCATGTACTCAATGCTCAGGTCGTTTAAGAAAAGAAATTTATTTTTATTATTCAGTGAAAGTAAATGAATGACGAATAATTGGTTATACCAATTGTGATTATTTACCATGTCAACGATGGTCGTTGTGACCTAATTAGCATAATTCACTGA
>JAPYZL010014153.1:11312-23225 GCA_030522825.1 Platygaster orseoliae
AAGACGTGGAGAGTTTTACCCATTTTGATCCTGATGATGACCTGATTGAGGTCGAAATATTGATCAAGGAAATTTATAGAATAAAGAAATTTTAAATAACAACATTTTATGTTTTGGTAAACACAGAAAAGTCGACTTCGCATTGAACTTCTCGAATAAAAACATGAAAAACGATAAATATATATATATATATATATATATATATATATATATATAAAGTTGGTATACCTTGATTGTAAATTATTGTGAACGCAGACACACAGTTGCACACAGTTTGATGCGTTTGATGGCTATTGATGGCAATTGCACGAACACTGACAATTTATTTCGCTAATCTTCTAGTGAATTAAAATCATTCTGGAAATTACAGTCAATTTCACTGCGCTCGCAGTGATTTTCACTTAATTCACAATGACTTAACTTTTCACTGGGCGAATAATAAGTGAAAATTTCGCTGATTCAGATTTAGAGAGTATTCGGAAACCTTTTAAAAATGGAAGCTTGCATTTAGAAATTTTTTTTTTAATAACTTTCATTACCAATTTGAAAAAACTTTATTCCGGAAAACTATAAAACTATAAAACAAATAATAAACTTTGGAATGATAACTATAAATACATTTGGAAAAGGCACGTCATTGTGTACATTAAATAACGTATCACGCATAAACTTTATTTTGAATTTTCAAAATATTCAACTTATTTTATATGCTATACCATGACTTCCACGAAACGCATTTTCTTTTACCAGCAGTTTACTATTTTCATGACCAAAAGAAAATTCGATAATCTCGCAATGATTACATTAGACGAGTTCGATAATGCTTCAACCACATCATTTACCAGTCACGCTATTTTGAACACCAGCGAAACGGACAGTTGAGAAAGATTGCGTGTCTTCTATATTCGTTACCTTTGATGTAAACCAATCGATATTTATGGTACTCGCCGTACTCGACTGTGACATTAAACAGTTTTCTACATTCGAAAGTTTTCTACTTAAATAATAAGATCAAATTTTCTATGTCGATTTTATAATATAATAGAGCATATTATTGTAGAAATCTGAATACAGGTTTCGTCGAATTTTATTTTTCAAGGTTTTACATTATTTATGATAAATCTCCAAAAAATATTTTTTTTCTACTGTTTTCATGTACTTTGAACTTTTTATCAAAATTTTTTGTATTTTCGACGAAGCATTGTATTGTTTAACGAAAAACTTGCTTGAATAGTTTTCAGAACATCAGTAAAAATTATGATAATGAACAGAACCTAACCTCAAAAAATATTTTTTCGAAGTTTAAATTATACTAATTTCATTGATTCCTATATTTTTGGAATAGGGAACCACCTTCGAGCTCTGTGACGTCTGTTCATATTAATATCTTGAATACTCAGTTCAATGATGATTGACTTGCGAATTTTGTGTTAAAAAATTGTTTGAATATATGAGAAATTACAACAACTTGTTTTGTCTTCATTATTACTGCCCCTACAATATATTTTGAAACTACTGTCTCAACCAGTAACTTTAACTGGTGACTCAGCGTAAATTACTAATTCAACCAGTTATTTTGAGGTTTTTGCATTTCGAAAGTGCTGTTTCAACCAGTATACGCTACTGTTTCGCTCAGTGCTAAGTGCTGTTTTCCTCAGTGGAAAGTGCTGTTTTCACCATTTGAAAATCACTGGTTCATACAGTTGAAAGTACTGTTTTAGCCAGTTTCTTCTCGTGACTCGGTCAAACAGTTAAAAGTACTGTTTTGATCAGCTCTTTTGACTGCCCTATGAAAACGATGATCTATATACGACATATATAAGGCATATATAAGATCTATATGACATACTTGTACCTTTATAAAGCATATATTCGGCATATATAATGCATATTTTCGGCATCTATAATGCATATATTTAAGATATATAATACCTATATACAACATATATGCGAGTTTATATATGTTGCAGTTATGTCATGTATAAGTCATATATAGGTCACATAGATGTCACATATCGTCGCATATAAGTCATATATAGGTCACATAGTCGCATAGAGATTGTATATAGGCGTTATATATGCCTTATGTATGTCTTATATATGCCTTATATATGTACATACATATAGGTCTTATATATGCTTTATATATGTCGTATATAGGTCGTCGTTTTCATAGGGTGGTTCCCAGTGGACGACATTTGACATCACGAACCAGTTGAATTCAACTGGAAAACAGTACAAATTGACTGGTTCAGATATAGATAAGAGGACGATGCATTATTGTAAAAATCCTTATTTTTTTCTCAGCGAACACACCATGAATTCTCACGGACTCAGTAAGAATAACTCATCGATATCGAGTTTACACCGTCATTTGAGGCCAATCATTTTTAGCTCATTTCGCGGGGGCATCAGCGAGCGTTGTCTTTCAATTCTCGCCCTACGTGTCGAAACGGCCATTATACCGCTCATTCTACGGGCACGATTCATCGCGGCTTTTTCCCTCGTGCGCTGACAATTATTCAGAGCCCCGCGCTCAATCCGACCGCACCATTCGAAACGAATATTCCGTTATTAGCCTTTCTCGCGTACGCGAGGGCAGTGTTTGCTTTCTCCGTCGTTTGAAGAGCTGCCTCGGGTCACGAGCTTTTTTTGGGTCGCTTTTGCACCAGTTCCTTCGGAGATGTAATTATACGGGTGTCGAAAATTGGGATGTCTCTAGACAAAGTTTGGACACTTTTAAAAGCAAGCCGTACGTTTTTTGCTGCCGACAAGATTTTCGAATACCACTAAGTTTTGCATGGAAATCAGGATAAGAAATGTATTTGTGATAAGAATTTTAGGGGGACTAGTAAATGAGGAATATTTAAAGATTTACTATAAGAACATAACTTGACAGAAGAAAACTTTCTTTTAAGTTGTAATGAAATAGCACATTTTTTTATTGTTACAGCAAGTATTTTTTGTATTTTCGTAAATTACTCTCAGGGATTTTTTATTCATGACATGAGGATACAACGAATGTATCAACCAACATTGAAAAAGATTAAATAACAAGGGAATTCATGGAACTCTGGATTTGTTCTGTAATAATAATGAAAATCTGGATTGAAGGTAATAGAAGCGAATGGACATAGAAATTAGCTGAAGAATCTTTCATCAAAAACGCCTGGCATTTTATGTAAACATCAGTCTTTTACTAATGAAAAATTGCTTCATTCCAGAATACCATGAGAATAAAGGTACAAAGCAATTTGAAATTTTCAACATTGAAGGAAAGAATAACACAGAAAATTAATGAATACATTTCAATTTACAGTTTGACAGGGATAATGTAGATAAAGTTACACTGAAGCTTTTTTATAATGTTAAAAAATATGTAATTAAGATGATATTTCATAGAGAAAAATGTTATTATTGTTAATAATAGTATTTTCGCATTATGGTAACGTTGATGATGGTATTAGTAAACGAGAAAATTGTACATTTGTGCGCTACAAAATGACGAACATCCAAGTATGTAGCTCATAAAATACGATGCAATAAAAATACTTGGAGAAATCAGAGTGCTTTCGAGATTTTAGGATCCATAAAAAAATTGCAAATTTCGCATCTATCACCCATTTGGAAAAGCAGCGCAAATAAAGTAAAAGCGAACCCGCAATATTCCATAACCTGTAAAGGTTTATTCGAAGATACGATGGACACTATGATTTTGAATTTTTCGACGTTTCGGAAATGAAATATTTATTGGCGTCGGATGTGGTTTAAAGCCCTAATCGCGGATCGAATGCACGACTGTGTAACAAATCGCATTTGGAACGAATTTATGTGTCTGTCCATTGTGATTAATTGCGAACAGTGCCAGGCGCATTTCTTTTTTGTTAGCTTTTTTAACGCGGCTGTCCTCGGTAGATATTGCTAGTAGTTCGGCCTGACAGGTGTTCCTGTTTTATGGTGTCCAATTTGCTTATCAAATGCCGCTACTACTTTACCTATTATCATTCATTTTTACCGTCGACTCGTCGCACTATATCTCGCTCCCTATGTAAATTGCGCTCGGACCTTTGACCTGGATTACAAGAACGCTGCGAATGCTTAATGCATGTTTTTTTTTCTCCCACACAACTTTTCCATCGTGATTGAGTCGTTATAAGTCATGTACCTTCCTTATCATAGAGATTTTTATTGACTCTTTGTGATGCAAAGCACTGGCGAATTTGGTGTCTTTTTTACAGCTGTTGAATGTGTTACAGTTGATTTAGAAACTGAATGTAGAACAATCATATTATGCAATGAGGCCCTAAATACAGTCGACGCAAGAATCAGGTATGATTCTGTAAGGAAACATAACATATTGGTGACAGTTTCTAATAGTTACGCTAGGTGTCGCTCATTTCAGTGGGAGAGATTCAAAGATTGCTTGAGTAAGAGACTGTAGGAGAGCTACAGTAGTGATTGGTAACACTGATCGCAATTCGTCAAGGAACAATTCGTCTCGTAGCTATTAGTAATCGGTCTTGCATGGTTCTAGATTTTGTTTGCAGAGAAAATTATGTTTTCCCGTACAAAACATCTTTGATTCGTGCAATACCACCTACAGATCACTCTGAAAGTAGAATAGGTAAACTGTTCCAGCGAATAATAGACATTACATTGAAGAATATACAAACTTCTATCACAGTAAAACGAATCCGCATAGTAGGAATGGCTAAGATAGTTAACTTTCATTGCTACCATTTTATCAGAGTCAGCGTCACTATATTGTCAGAATTCGTCATCAAAAGAGACAATGACAATAACGAGACTTTGTTATTGGTGTTTCAGCACACAACGCGAAGCTGTGAAGAAATTGAGATGGTGGAATTAAGTGGTAGCAGCAGTAGTAGCGGTGGCGGAGGCGGGCAACCACCTGTGGCAGCGGTGTCCTCGATGACCTCCGCCGCGACCTCTGCCTCGTCATCTTCCTCGAGTGGGACCAGTGGTACCGGGACCGGTCCCGGTTCCCTGTCCTCGAGCTGCGCCCGTGCCGGAGTCCTGGAAACCCAAGTGCGCGCCCAATGGTACCGCGTCTTCGTCTCTCTGGAGGAAGAGTACCTTAGCATCTCGTTGGACGAGACAAGCGAGAACAAGGATGGCGACAGCTCGTTCAACGGTGTCAACAATAACAACGTTGACAGCCTGAGCGATCCGGATGTTCCGGACTCAGTGGCCAATCAGAAGAGGATAGTGCGCGTTATCAAAAGTGACAATAGTGGCCTGGGCATATCGATTAAAGGTGGAAAAGAGAATAAAATGCCTATCCTGATATCCAAGATCTTTAAAGGAATGGCAGCTGACGCAACGGAGCAATTGTACGTTGGGGATGCGATTCTTGCGGTCAATGGGGAGGATTTGAGAGAAGCTACTCACGACGAAGCTGTGAAGGCGCTCAAGAGGGCGGGAAAGGTCGTCGAGCTTGAAGGTCAGTTGAACGTCTGATATGATGATGTAATGAGTTCAATGGGACTTTTTTATATCGTATGGAAAAGAATATTTTATCGATTTTCATAATGTTATGTTTTGTTCTGAATATGATAGAGCTCCAAATTGTACTTCACTCTTTGTAGAAGGCAAGAGTGATTATTCTGAAGTGAAGGAATAACTCTGAAGTTTCGAGAGTTATATTTGTGGGTCAAGGGTCATTTGTTACTCAAGAGAAGATTCTTTAATTTAAAGGCCTCACTGTTGATGTAAGCATCATTTCCTATTTCAATACAGCAGTTAATTTCTAACTTGGTGTCTAATTTACATCCAGGTGGAAGGTTTTGATTGCAATGTGACAGCTCATTTCTATGAATGTAAGTAACATTGTAGTCGACCGTTATTTCATTATTATTTATTCTGGAGTGTAATTTTGGATTACATTCCTAATACATTTTGACCCATCTACCCCAACACTATCACAGACATTTTTTATATTTAGTAATATTAAAAACCGTTGGATGATCCATTACATCATGCATTTTGTGCGAAAATTCTCGGGAAGCAGGGTCTTTAACAGTGATGTCTTATGGGACGATCTTAACAATCCTACACGTGTCGGCGACAAACGGGTCTCAGTTCAACGAGGGGCTGGTATGGCGTTAGCGAGCGGGAAGAATAGCGCGACCGGAAGCTTTTAGCAGGATTAACGCTCTTGAAACTCGGTGCTGGTGACAACTTGTTTGACTCGCGACTCTTCGTTTTTCGAGACGAGCTAGTCGTAAAGTGACGGCGCTAATCGCAAGCGTGTTTTTTCCCCTGCAATCGGTGTATAGCAAAAATCATTTTAAAATGAAAGGAAAAACTCGTACTTGAGTTGAAATTGTTATAGTTTGATGACGAATGAAGATTTTAACTGAATATACTAGGTGTGTGCATAAGTTTCCGGCCTTTTTTCAAAAGATGTCGTTACCCGTATAATACGCATGTAAGAGGTTTGACATATATGTTATTTTTTAGTGTTAACATGTAGCTTGAAATCCACATAAGTCAAAAGTTCTCGAAGTATTGATATCAAGTTTAATTTACGTTCGAAAAAGTCGAAATTCGTTCCTGATGAAGATCATTTGTGGAATGTTTTATTATGCCTATTCAATTCCAAGTAAACGGCTGCGGAAAGCCATAATTTGGAATTGCAGGCTTTGTTAGATGAAGATCCGTGCCAAACTCAGGAAATGCTTGCGAAAAGACGCTAACCGTCAACAAATGATAAATTTGAACCATGCTTTGATCGAAAAACGACCTGAATGGGCCAAAAAACATGGAAAAGTTATTTTGCTCCATGACAATGCTCCAAGCCACACTACAAACTTGGTTAAGGACACCATCAAATCGCTTGGATGGGAAGTGAATCCGCATCCGCCGTACTCTCCGGACCTGGCCCCATCCGATTACTATTTGTTTGCATCGATGTCTCACGCATTGACTGGTGAACACTTGAAAGAATTTGAGGAAGTCAAAAAATGGCTCAATGATTGGTTTGCATCGAAAAATGGAAATTTCTATTGAAAAGGCATCCACAAATTGCCATAAAGGTGGGAAAAATGTGTAGAAAGCAAAGGAAATTACTTTGAGTAAAGCATTCTTACTGGTTCCAATGTATTTTATGTGTGTTTTTTTTATGATGTTCAAATAGCCAGGAGTAATTTTTTGCCTGGTTGGTGGTACGAATGTTCTTTAAAATCTTTTTCCTTGGCGCACTTGAAAACCGTTTCTGAAACTTGGAACAAATCCGAAACGCCATCTCTGAATAATCGCTGCTGGATATTCGCGCCCGATCCTCGTGAAAGAGTCAAAGTCACACTTAGCAGTGTCTGCGAAGGCGTTCGCTCGGATGAATGATGAAAAGTAAGAATGAAACCAGGTCGAAAGGTTGAAACGCTCTGGAAGGAAAAAGCATTTGGCGCTGAGTTACGTTAAATGGCGCATCCCGTTCTATCTTCCCTCTCGTTCCCCAACTCGCCCAGGGTAGCCGCATTTGCCTTCTCCCTCGAAATCATTATTATTCGGTCCGCGGCGTCTCTCTTTTTCGATTCTCTTTAGCCCTCGCATCGCTACCCCGTTCTTCAAATCCTTTTGTTGCCTCGCGCCGTTTGTTTCGCGCACGAACTATTTGAGTGCAACGGCAAATCGGCACGTAGAAACTTATATTGAGACAAGTCCTTACATTCGAACGCTCGCGTATGCCCCCGCGTTATTTTAATTTGAAAGCTTCCGAGATTTCCGTATGTATGAGGGCGTACGCGCTATATGCAGGAAATACCTGGTGTTTATTCGAATTTTCGTACATGCCGGGTACGTCGAGACGATTCTTTTTACGTTCTTTCATGCAAGCGAGATATCTGTGGAATCCCGCGAACAAACGTGACCATATTTCGAGTTTTCGTGACATGACGCGGAAGGGTTCTTCTGAAACAGTTGATTTTTACTGGTTGAATTGATCGATTACGCTGGATGAATAAGTGGAAACAACTGTTTATCTCATTTATCTAAAGAGGCATTTAGGTTCACTGTTTGAAACAGTGAAATTTCGGTTATTTCAGATTTAGAGAGTAAAGGTATGTGGAAGCTATGGTGGATTACTGTTACTCATTTTCACTGAAATTCGTTTTGTTTGCCAATGGATCTTTCAAATCCACAAAAGTCGTTCACTTGCCAACCAGTTTATTATACTGGTTAACTATTCCTAGTGGTTGATTTGGACAAGATAGCAATTGACTGATTTGTATTGTACGCTATCGCTTTTAAAATGGAATGGATAATTTTCTTTTATATATATTTGAATATATATAAAAGATATAGAGATATTTTGTCTTCAGATATGTTTTTTTTGTTCCACAAAACAGAAGCGTTTGTTAGAAGAAAAACCAATAAACGACAAAGATTAATGCGATACTTTGAATCTCTTATTATTTATCGAGTATTTCATTGTTCGTTTGATGTTCAGATTTTACAATGGTATTTTATTTTTACCTTTTTCTGCAATGCATTACAATGTAACTTTTTTATCGTGAAGTAAATTCATTGATCTCAGTTATTTTCTCTGTATTTCAATGCTCTTTGTAAAACCTTGCTAATAATCTTCCAGCTTTCATTAACATGTTTTCATGTCGCTTTGCAAACTAACAATGAGATATTTTATGCTTCTCGTGAATTCTGTAAACATCGTTATATTCAAAAGAATGAAAAGGATCAAATAACGGAATACGCAATCAACTTTTTTACTGCAATGTGTTACTGGAATTAGAGAAACAAACGACGTCGTTTTATAAGTCGTGTTTCGTCTAATGAAGTTAAAGTGTCGACGAGGAGTTTTTCAAAATGTTATATGTCGCGAAATTAACATCAATTGCAGCGATATCTCGACTGGCGAGGCGCTGTTTCTTCATTTTTATCTTAGATTGTGCTTTCCGTAGCTTCTCTTTTTTCACACCATTGAGGCTTTGTACTCGAATGCCGTTTATTTACTCCCTTTTTTCTACTCCCAATGTCGCAGTTTTCATCGCGAAAACTCCGTTGTGCAGCCGTTATTAGTTTTCATTGTAAAACGGGACGTAAAACGTTGAAACAGCAGATAGCAATATATGTGTCGGGCAAACCGCAACGAAACTCGAGATATCGCGCCAAAAACTATTAATTAAAAGATGAAATCCCGAGAATGATGCTGAAATCTTTCGTGGGGCTAATTTTGCGATTCCTTATTAAAAAAGTCGCTTCTCGGTTGGTTTTCGTTTGAGGGAGATTCTTTATGAAAGGAATTCTTTTTTTTTGATAACGTTCGAGTTCCGTTTTTACATTGGAAAAGTTAAATACTTCACTTCAGCGTTAATAATTGAATCATTGTAGTTGAGGGAATTACACGTCTTTGGAAGGGAATGGATTATCGAATCCTCGCAAGTGTCGAGTTGAAGCGGCGCTTCGTTTTCGTATCAGCGTAAGAATTTAAGCTTCTGAGAGCTTTTTTCTTTGACGCCGTAGACGGTGTTTTATCGAAGAGTGAAGGTTACAAGTCTTGTGATACCTTCTGTATAAGCTGACAAGTTAATAACCTTTGACTTGATGCAGCTGATACTTGTTGGCAGAATTAAGAGCCATTTTTTTGTTCGCACTTTTGGGATTTGTTATGGATACTTTTAGACAAGTTATAATAGTTTAAGTTACAAATTATGAAGGAAACATGATCTGAACAAAGGAAGATTGTAGCAGAGTCCTCGAACAATATCATTTTTGCGAATAATTCGGAACTATCGAAAAAGCCGTAAAGTTGATTTTCTCATCGGGATATTCGTACAAAACGAAAATGAAATGAGAAAAATGAACAGCAGTTGGCGCGCGGTACCGGGTATAAGATTATTAAAACCAGCAGTCGAAAGCGAGAAAGCGAGATGGAGAAACAGGGAAAGTGACCAAATAGAACTGCTAATGCGATAGCAGAGGGTAATTACAAAAGATATTAATTTCAGTTTGGCGCCTTAATAAGAACGTTTCGAAAAGGACGTTTCGCATAAACGGCTAGGAACAATCGATTATCGATATGGTACCGCACATGGCTATAACGGTAGAAGCTGATATTTAATCGAGAGAGCTTAGCACATTTAGAAAAGGCATTAAAAATACGTGTTTAAAAAAAAGTGCTGAATGTTTTATTTTTGTGTGCAATGTGTTAATTATGTTTGAAAGTATTTACTATATATTTTTGCAGTTGTGTTTTCACGATATATGAAAAATAGAGTGTGAAGAATTTTTGTACGGAATTTTGGTGAGGTATATTTTGGTAGGCAGAAAAAAATTGTCTTTGGATATTTGAAATTTTTAATTTTCAAAGATATGCGTTAGGGAAGTGCGATTTTTCAATTTATTGAGTATCAGGATTTTGAAAATGTACAATTTTTTGAATCCAGAGTTATTTTTCATCTAATGGAATTTAGTTTTTTGTTATTTTCAAGTCACAGATTTGGATTCTATTTTCTAATACTTATCGTCTTTCTCATAAACTTCTGGTATTTGTATAACTTGAAGGATTTCCTAAGAATTATTTGGATTTATTTTCAACTTTTTAGAATTTGATGCTCTAGGAATCAAAACTATTGAAAATTGGAAAAATTTTATAGATTTTAAGTAAAATGATGACAACACAGACTTCAAGAATTTTCGTATTGTAAGTCATTTATAAAATTTTGTAGTATTTTTTGGTATTTTTATAGATTCATAGACTTTGATGCTATAGAATTGAAAATTACGAAGAGTTTACGTAATTGAATCAATTTTTAAGTAGACTGTATTCTTACACAGATTTTTAGTGCCTTTCTTTCTTTTTTGTACTTTCTTGATATTTTTACAATCTGAACATTTTCCTGGTGTTTTTATGAGTTTCTATATAGATTTTCGGAATAATTTATGCTTTAGGATTCAAGATTTTTCATGTCTCTAAAGTTCCTAACACATAAAAATAAACGAAAAATAAAAAAAAAATGTTTTATAGTTCTTAGTGATTGAAATAAGTCATAATTATTGGTATTTAAATAATATTCATAAATATTTCTTGTTATTTTTAATTTTAATCATGTTGAAATTGAAAAATCAATTTTTTCGTGTTCATTTTTTTTATAAACGCTTGGAACTTGAGGTATATAATTTTTCAAATTTCCAAGAAAACTATATCCAAAGAGTTTCTCATTATCAATAAGTTCCCAGTTTTTCTCGTATTTTTCTACTATTTTGAAATTTTGAAAGGCTTTTAAGTATTTTTATAGCTGTTGATTTTTTTTAGACTGCTGTATATATTTCTATAGTTCGATTCAAGCTGAAATAAGAATTTCTATGAATTTATAGTAATTTTATAGATTTCTAGAAAAATTTCTATTATTTAGAGTTTTGATGTTTCATTGTTTTCTTGGATTTTGGTTTTTTTTTGTATTTATATGATTCTGTCATATTTTCTAGTATTATAGATTATTGCTATATACGGTTTTTTGAACTTGATGCTCTAGAATTTTGAAATTTACAGATAAGAGATATTTGTTCAAATTTGTGAGAAAACAGTTCTTCCACTAAATGCTTCTATTTCTAGTAGAGAAAAGTGTGGTAATGACGGCATAGTTTTTATTCAGCATCAAAATACATCCAAAAATTGACGTTTTTGATCAAACGAAAGTTAAGATAACAAGTGTAACTCAAATGCTAACAAAGTATATCAGCAGATTTAAAAATTTTGATTCTAACTAAAAAAAATTAGAATCTTTAAATAAAGTTGGTTTTCGTCATTTAGAAAAATGATGGGGTAATGACGGTTACTCTCAAAAACCGACAAAAAATCGCACAAATATCAACACAAATCGCTGTGAATACTTAATGAAGGCTCTGTGAAGGAAAACAAATGGAAATTTGACA